>VXBL01001714.1:879879-1021860 GCA_013400195.1 Aramus guarauna
TCTTCACAGAAAGGGTTGTCAGGCTCTGGAATGGGCTGCCCAGGGAGGTGGTTGAGTCCCTGTCCCTGGAGGTATTTAAAAGAAGGATGGATGAGGTACTTGAGGACATGGTTTAGTGGTGGGATGGCAAGGTTAGGTTAGTGGTTGGACTTGATGATCTTAAAGGTCTTTTCCAACCTAGATGATTCTATGATTCTACTCTTGTTTACTATTTCTTTAAGCTCCATGATCTCTGTCAAATATTTGCCCTGATCTCACATATATCTATTACTTTTATATCTTATATATCTATTACTTTTAGCATCTGAATAGCCTCAGTGAACTTAGTGAATTATTTGTGTGCTTAAAATTAAGGACATTTGTGCAGAAGATCAGACCATTAAATAATAACTCATCGCAGCACGAAGCGTCTGTTTTAACATCGATATTTAGAAGTTCCATCACTTGTGTTCAGGAATGAATTGTGGTTTTCTGTCGGATAGTAGTAAACATTGTAACATGGTGGTTTATCATGCAATTGCAAACATTGCTTCATGGGGCTGCAACGTGGGATATTGTTCACTTCCCTGCAGACACTAGTGGATGTAGAGATGCTGAGAAGATGGTGTGCATACATTTGGCCATATTTCACGTGGACATGTTTGTGTTGCTGAATCTTTGGTGTCCTTGCTGAAGGTAATGAAGCTACACAGACCTTGGGCATCAGAGTCTGTTACTTGTTTAACCTTCCTGAAGAGGGCAATTACCCCGCTTACACATACAGAGTGGTGACCTCTGTCCTCACGCTCTCATAATTGAGAAAGGAGAATGTCTCTGAGTTTCTGACTGCTGGAGTTGAGAGATAGGAAGGGTCACAAGAATTGAAAGTGAAAGGCAAGGATCAGCAATTTACAGGTAGTTATTAATATGCTGATTTACTGTCACTTGAGTCTAAAGAGACTTTTAACGATTGCTTGCCTGTTGCACACTCTTCAAAATGCTGATTTTTTTCTTTAGAAATCTAATTACATTTTAATAAGATACTCTTTTTATTTCCAGGTGGTTGCTAACCCATCCCTTGCTCCTGTACAGAACCGTAGTTCAAAAATCGTGTGTATTCATTGCAAAATTACACCCCAGTAAATCCTTTAACTGTAAGAAAACAGAGAGTTATTTTTCCCTTTTTCTTCATGCACTCCTAGTTACAGTAAGTGCTGGCAACAAGGAAAAATATATGCAGCCTCAAAACGTTGAATTATTTAGGAATGTCCATAAAATAATATCACAGGTTGTTAAAGTTAAATAATAAAATCTGGATTAAATAATTTTATCTTCTGTAGCTTTATGATACCATGTGTGGACTAGTCTGAAATCAGAGAGCCTGACATGACTAAACTCTTGGGGCCAGATTCAATTCCTAACTCTGTCCCTGACCGTGTGACTTTAATCAACTCGTGACCTATCTTTGCTTTGGTTAACCTACAACGTAAGATATAAATAGCCTATAATCTTGGAGATTTTGTGAGAATTAATTATTATTAATGAAATGAAAGACTCCATGATGTGCAGGCTATTTTTATTTATGATAATTACTTATTATTAATTCATTGAAACTTTAGCAATTTTTATTATAGGTTTCCTGTGACTCAGATTTATACATTAATACTTTTGTCTTCCATCATGGCTATGCAATGCCATTATGCACCCTAAAAAATTAATCCTTACAGTCAAAAAAATGACAGGGGTGTTGAAGGAAAGGGGAATTGGCTCAGTCCATACTCAGGGGCTCTGCCTCTGCCCATGTGCGAAGGCACTTCAGCCCAGATGGAGCTTGGCAGAATGACACTGTCCTCAGCTGAGATCCCCAGAGCAGTTGGGTTTTGTTGTTTTTTTTTTTTTCTTTTTTCTGCTAATGGATCTGTTCAGTAGTGTTCTTATAGCAAGCTATGGTGCACTGTAAAAGCAGGCTTCTAGTGAAGTGCAGTGGCTGCAGCCCCTTTCTATCATGGCTGCAGGCTGAACGCTTGTGCCTTTCCGCCTGAACATCTCCATTTACGCAAGAGATTCAAAAGTTCATATGGCCAGAGAGGGAGAGTGTGAGTGTTTAGGGAGGTTTGAAGGAGGCAGACCTGGTGCTTACACCTTGCTGCAAGGAGCATTCAGCTGTAGCATCTGCTGCTGAGACAGAGCAGAGGTCACCGCTCTGTATGGGAAAGCTGCTCAGACACTTGTTGCCTTCATCTGAAATATGGAAAAGATGGAAGTTTTGGAGAAGGAAGCTTTCTGAAATATTTTTTAATAACTTTTTTTCACTTGGAAGCAGTCTCATTTCCACGTATAGCGTGTACGTCACAGCTTGGGAATCCTGACCTTGACTAAATATGCTTTATGGCATGTAGCCGTAGTACTATACATTTTTTTGTTTGGTTGTATGGTGTATCATTGGTTAAACTTTTGCCCCAACCCTTAAAATGATGGCCTTCTTCAGAGTATTGAATTTATATCATCATTTAGATAACACATTGCTCAAATAAGAATGTGTCTTTATGGTTTTGTGAAAATTCTAGCCCATCTTTGAGTGATGCATGAATAATGACCTAAAACTAAATTGGATTTATCCTATTAACCCAGAAGAGCAAATCTCACCTATAACACAAGCGCTGACTGCATAGAGTATAATACGATATATATAACAATATAAAGATTTCTGTACCTTTACTTTTCAGCTGTTGTGTGCTTGTCGGAGTACAACGACTCTGCCGATGTTGGTGACTGCATGCGTTGGGCAGGACCTATGCCGTCTCTTGTACAGGAGTGTCTCGTTCCTTGCAAAGATGACTGCACATTTACCCCCTGGTCTAAATTTACGGCATGCTCCTTCGACTGTGAGTCAACTAGAAGTAGGAGGCGGTCACTCACAGGTATAGTCTTTTATAGTACTTATCTGATGGTGATACTCATGAATAGTATTTCTCAGATGTTGATAGACTGATGTTGGGATTTGGGGAAAATCTAGATGAATAGGGATCATCCTTAATTGATTTATTTATTTTTGATCTGATACTGATCATTGCCTGTTTTATGCACATGCATTTCAGGTAAGAGTATTACAGAACAACTTGGTGATGGAAAACCATTTTTAGACATAAACCAATAAAACAGTGACTGTATATTGTGCAAGTTTATCAGACCTATTATTATTCTGCAAATCACGCAGCAAATGCATCTACAAGAAAAACAAAAAATCTGTGTGTTTTTCTGTTTAAGACTGTGAAATCTGGATGTTTAAATCTGGGAGTTTTGTGCTTAGCAGTATCCAGAAGTTCAACAGGGCAAATTAATACCATGAATAAAGAAAAAACAGTATTGTTGAAACAGTTTTGTTTGATCTTTTATATTTATTCATTAAACACTCTAGTTCAAACCATTTCATGGACCAATCTCCCATACTTGCTGCTGCTGTTTGTTATTATGTTATTTGAATGCTGACTAAACTGAAAAGCTTTAAAACTCTATAATATTAATAGTTTGGGGCTGCTTGTTTTGTTAGGCGTTTTCTTCCTCTCCTCTCCTCCCAACTAAATCAGATCAATATGAATTATTCTGTTTTCAGAAGATTTGCAAGAAATTTACTGTTTTTGTTATCCTGAACACTCACACCTTTTCACATTTCTGTGTGGTGGTTGAGAGCTATGGTGCAGCTGGCTTGAGTTTGCTCTGTTAATAGAGGTGAAACTTCAAAGACTTCTGCTATGGAGTAAAATACTAATGTTGCTGTAAAAGTATCTGCTGCGATAATGCCTGGGCAGCAAAATATGGTGGCTATCATCGCTCCTTTCTTGTAGACCCTCTTGTACCTGGCTGCATGGCTGTCTTGTTACTCAGTTTGTTACTCTTAGAGTGATCCAAGTTTTTAGTAACTAACAATTACAGTATACAGACATAATGGCTTCAAGCTGCCATTTGTGAGTATGGCTCATTAAAGGATAAAGATTTCTCTTTTATATAAAAATCGTTATTATAAAATGCTCTTTTGTTTCTGCCAAAGAGAATATTTTAAAATGTTCTCTGTATCAATGCCTGTACGTTTATAGTAGTAGAAATCCTCTATCCCTATTGGAACAATAGGTGCCTGATCTTATAGAAAATAGGATACTGTGAGAAGTTGGTAAATTAAATCTGAATTTTCTTTATGAACATGTATGCAAGTTACAAACCAGTATGGTCCTACCTATCCCCTTTCTTACTCTGTTCTACATCAGACATAGATCCATTCAAGTAAGCAGACCAAAAATGGTTTCTGCTAATCAGGTTTCAATAGCTTGTCTCCTCACCTGCATTACATCTGTGACCAAACACCACCAGGGAACCTTGCTACGTTCCCTTCCTCCTGCTCCCAGCAAAGATGTCTTGGAAAGCAAGTGGTGAACATGGAGCGTGGGTGTGCCTGGTGGTGCTGGGCTGGGGACAGCATGGCACTGCAGAGAGCAGCGATGGAGGACTAAACCAGACATGGGATTTGGTTTTAGCGCATTTCGAAAGGAGAAGTCGTTGAGATTCATGCTGTCTTGTCTTTGCATAAAACTTCATGAAAATTTGAGGTAGCCAAAAGTCTCATCCGTGTGAACTCAGTCCAAAGATTTAAGGAAAGTGCTGTTTGGGAAGTACTTTGTGCTATTAGACTCCTTTATCCATTTTTATTCCACCTTTCTGTAAGCGTGCACGAATTGTACCTCCTTGTTCAACTCAGTGTATGTCTATGCTCAAGTGAATGCTTTGACTTAATTATAAGAGTTCATTAACAATGTCATTTACTGTGAATCTGCTAATTGTTTGCTAAGTATTTGCTTGCCTCCCACTCAGTTTTTAATAGTATTATTCATTTTACTTTGTAAGTAATCATAGACTCTACATAGAAAATTAGTCATTACTTAAGAAGCGAAAGACTTATTATAGAACATATCAAAATTCAAAGTCATTATAATCAAAATAGAGTTTTTAGGTAAGTCTTCAGTTAATTAATACAGTCAGTTAATTCACTGTACTATGGATACAATGCATTTTCTGTAGAAAGGTATATTTTTAATGTTTTGTGTCATTTTTTTGTATAGCATATACTACCTGATAATGTAGATAGTATTTGTTAGTGTTCAGAAATTTAATTTAAAAAAGAAAATACTGTTTAATTGAAGGATTCATATCCTTGAAAATTTTTGCAGTGGTATTTTTAATAATATTTCTAAAGCAGTCTGTGAAGATGATAAGGATATCACCATTGCTGATTCTAAAAGTACTTTGTGAAGAGTATGGGACAAGTGTCACTTTTGCCCTCAAAATAGGGCTTTCATAGCAACTTTATTAGAGGGAAGATTCCTACAAAACAGATGACAGGGCAAGTTGGAAAAGAAGTGTTACGTAAGTGTGAGATTATTAGCATCCTTATCTGTGGCTGATGTGCTTCATGTAATAATGGCAAAACATGGGCGAGTCCCAAATTCCCATGTTTACTAATACAGTGCAGAACATACAGCTTGGACGTATATACTGAGCTTGTGGCTTCTGTCAGCTTGTCAAACATAAAATGCTGGAAATGCCACTAGAGAGCTCCCGATCTGCTTAAAGCCTTTTAAAAGACTTTCCTTGAAGTATGTGGAGTTGTATCTCTTATGAGCAAATTCAGGTAAGGTATAACTATATATACACACACACCAAAAAAAACCGCAAAACACAAAAATGCCAGCACTATTTGATTTCTTTGTGTTTATTATCCTGTTGTGCTGGCAAATTTTACATCCCCCAGAACTCTGGAAATAGAATTTTGAAAGAGCTGGGGCTTGGAGAACAGTGATATTAAGGGTCTGTGATCGGTGCCCTTCTCTCTGGAGGTACGTGTTTGTATGCAAACAGGTATTGGTGACAGCCAGCTTGTGCTCCTGCTGTCGTGTGGTGTAATGACTCTGGGTTCCAGACTAGAAAGAGGATTTGTGGGTTATGCAACTTATTTTTTGGTTTTAGTATCTTATTTGTGTGCAATACCAAAGACAAAACATTTATTTTAGGATCAAAGCTTTTAAAAAATTTTGCAGAAGTGTTCTCGGCATGTCCAAGATCCTCAAGGAACATTTTGAGGGTGGGATACAGATGCGGTTTGTTAGTGAAGATGAATTCTCCTCTCTGTGCAGATGCCAAATGCAAAGACATTCCTGAGCTCAGCCACATAAAGATTGTTCCACGTCATGTTGGCTAACCCATGCCAAGAAAAGCATTGATTTTATCTTTAGAGGCTGTAAACAGATCTTTGTTCCCTGGAGCAGCTGTAGGGATGCAGGGAGCATAAATTCTCTTCTTTATGTTATCTCTCCTTGTACCGGAGACCTCTTCTTATGCCTACAAGTCCTCCAGGAGGAGGGCATGGAGAGTGCAGTTGCAGAGTGCTATACCACAGGTTTATTTGAATGCTGCTACTTCCTGAAGCTACTGAAAGAGCCTTCTTTTAAAACCTGTTGAAGGAATAGAACAAAAGAAAACATTAAACCAGCTATAACCATTGAAATGCTTTCCGGCCCTAATAATTTACTGAGGATTATCTTTTCTGTTTTCTTCAAAGTACGGTATGTGTGCAGAGTGCATCTTTAACTAATTTGTAAAGTAGCCTCAAAGGAGAAGTTGTGGCTAATGTAGAGTCCTCTAGAAGTTGTCGTGGCAACCATTGATTGCGAGCAAATAGAGGCAAAACAATCAATTTATTTTCATCAGATAATTAGAGAAAGATGATATTATATAAAATTACAAAGCGTTTTCTGGAGAGACCGTTACTAGAGTAAGACTTTGTGTTTTGCTCCTTGCCCTACGCATCAGAACGGTATTTCCAAGTTCTCTGGTTGCCCCTGGAGATAAATACATTGCCCTTGCACTTCAGAGCACTGGCAGCAGCTACTAGATGCTTCGGAAACCTTCCTGGATATTAACATTCAGATTGTCTTGGTTCTAATGTGTTGAATTCATGCAAGTATAAATAATATGACGTGTTGTTATCAAAAGTAGCAGATGTTAAGCTAACAAACAGATTTCTGTGGTTGGAACAGGGCGAAGCAGAAAGCGAGACAAATGCCAGAATACAGAAGTTTATCCTCAAGTTGAAACGGAGCTGTGTCCCTGCGAGGTGTTTACCTCCCAGCCCCATGGAAATTGGTCTGACTGCATTATCGGAGGAGGGACATCTGAACCGCAGTTAGGAACACGATCCCATGGAGATGCCAAGGAGTGTGGCGAGGGTGTACGACTGCGAGCTATTGCCTGTTACGATAAGACCGGCAGACTTGTGGAACCATCTCTCTGTAGCAGTTCAGGTAAGGAGATTTAAAAAAGCACACCTGTAAATAGCCCCAATGCTGAGTGCAGTTATCCACTCAGCGCTTCATTTTGGAGCCTGTCAAAGGTGTGTACCTGTTCAGTTGCTGGAACAGCTTTCACAAGGTTGCTGTGAGTCTTGAACACTGTTCTAATATCTTCTTATCGCTCTTATTACTGAGGTTTTCCGCAGTATAAGTGTCTGCTGGCATTTCTACAATGGAAATGAAGTAGAAGAGGGCTACAGTTGGCTATGCTGTCAGAATACCAGAGGCATTTATTTTATTTGTCATAAAATCCCATAAAAGTGTAAGCTTAGGAGAAGGTATATTTCAGTTAGCATTTTGTTTGAAGGTATTTCCTACTTCAGCTTTTAGTGTTTATAAATTTTTATTCCTTTTCACTAAATCTGGAGGTTTGTACAGTTGTTTTCAATGAAGGAACCAGGAATTTCCTTGAGATAATCATAGTTAATGACAAAAACCTTGTGACGTCACCTGCTGTCACTCATGCCAAGTACACATGACTGCAGCAGTAAGCGGTCTCCTCCTTGCAATTTTGTGCCAGTCTCAAGCACAAATTGATAGAGAGTGTATATTCCAACATCACGGCTTGCTGGGGCTCCGGGCTGTGTTTCTTTCTGCTTATATTTCACATATAATCAAGTAGTCTATATCAAACAGAAATAGGGGAGAATCAGAAGTAAAGCAAGCAGGAAATGTTATTCCATTTGGATATTTTCTCCCAGTTTCCATGATTTGCAGTTTATTGCAATTATTGCATTAAATCAATATACAGACAAAAGCCCTTATCTTAGGGGCAGATTCTGTACCTAGGCTGTCCTGTCCTGGCTCTGGCTAGGATAGAGTTAATGTCACCAGGAGCCAGGCCAGGTGAGCCAGGCCGAGGGCTATTCCATACCAAGTGACGCCATGCTCACCATAAGAGGGGGCTAGTCGGGGAGGGGCAGGTTCGGCGTGGCTCCGGGGTGGGCTCAGCATCTGGTCAGTCCTCGGATCGGTAAATTGCTGTCTGTTATCACCAATTGTGAATATCTGTTATCAGCACTGTTGTTGATTGTTTCCCTCTCCCTTGCTGTCCCAGTAAACTGTCCTTACCCCAACCCAAGAGGCTTTTGCCTCTGTTTTTCCGTTCTCCTTCCCATCCCGCCAGGCGAGGGGTGAGCGAGCGGCCGCGTGGTGCTCGGCTGGGGCTAAACCACGTCATGTCCCCAAACCACTAATGCTCTCTGACTTACAGTCAAAAAGCTTAGGACAGCACACAATGTGATGTTGTAAGTTGGAAGACTGATGGTGAGCTATGTGATGGGAGAGGGAAAAATGATGTCTCAGGAGGAGATTAAGTAATACAACAGGAACCATTAATGTTCCTGAGTACAGAAGGGAGCAGAGAAAGAAGTGGGGCTGCTCTGTGGAGGGTCTTCAGGATGAGGATCAGCAGCCTGAGCTGCATGTAATAAAAGAAAAAAAAAACCACCCCACCCTAATGAAGTGATTCAGTCCTGGAGTGAATTCCTCTCGCAGCTGTTGATGGCTGTTCCAGCTGGCTGCACGGATTCATAAAGCAGCTTTCCGTGGTTTGTGTTTCGACAATGTGCTGTTATACCAATTGATTATGCCTCTGTGGCCCATGAAGGAGGAATGCTATACCTTTCCCCCACAACATTACCTTTTCTTCTGCAAAAAGGGAGCTGTTGGGTTTTGAAAGGTGGGTTTGCCTGTGTTGTGACTTGCTCTTTTGAAAAACTCAGGGTTTTTATCACCATTAAAAAGAGGAGGTTGTCTGTGCGTGGGGCTTTTCTGAATAACCTTGAAGCTTGTTTTCTGTCAATGATATTTACGTGGCATTTTTAATGGTTCAGCTTCTCTTGGGAGGCAATAGGGAGTGGTAGCTCAAGGGGATTATTGTTGGCTCTCTTGTCCTCAGCTTTTTATCTGAGCAGAACTGATTGCAACACGTCCTTGGCCAGGACCCATGTCAGAGGCCACAGGGGTGGTCAGTTCTGTACAGCAGAGCCCCATCGTATGCCCTTCCTCCTGCACTCAATGTACACAGTGCTCTGAAGACCTGTAGGTTTGGAAGTGGGATGTAAAGGAAAGGTGAGATGTGTCCACCTTCCACTCCATAAGAGTTCCCCTAAGGATAAACTGTTAATCTCCAGCCAGACCCCTGTTTAATGCCCAGGATGTAGAAGGTCCTAATTGCTACCCAGTGTTGAACACCTTCTGTTCCCCACAAGGCGAGTGGGAAAGCAGTGTTGCCTTGGTCTGTGGAGGACATGGACATTTCAGTGAGTTTGGGTGCCGAGTGCCCAAAAATGGGCAGAAAGCTCCACAGGCTCCACATCTGTCTGTCGGGACCTGCCTTCCAACCAGAGTGGTTAAGTGAAGATAAGCCCAATATTTATGGTCTTGAGAGCTGGGAGCTTTCAAAATGCACTTCTGAACACATTATTGAATTAGTGATAGAAACAAATCATTATCCAATTAATAATTAGCAGAATGTTATTCAACCATAATAGAGAAGAGCAAATTACAGAAGCATGCAGAATTGCTAAGCCCTGTGAAATGATTCATGGCAGTTTTTTTTAAGCAGCTGAGTTTGTCTTGTTCACAATTAGTATCAGGTGACCTTTTAACATTTGCTAGCTAACCATATTTATGGCTAATTAAGCCATTGCCTTATGTATTGAATGCTAATCACTGTGATATCTAGGCATTGTTCTTGCTTTATGAGCTGTGGGGCTAAGTGTGTTCCTCTTCTCTCTCTTTCAGGTCTTCTGACTTTTCTTTGTTTCCTGCTCTTTTCTTTTTGCAGGACAGTGGTCTTCCTTTCCCTTGAACCAGGACAAAAGTGAGATGTTATAAGGCTCAGACCTTAGTTCTTTACTGGGTCCTTTTGAATAACTTTATAAAAAGTGTAGAAAGACATGTAAGAATTCAAACTTCACCTTAGAAGTAGATCTAAGTTTGTCCCAGACTTGATAATGCCATGAGTACAAGCTATTGGACAATAGAATGGTATAGAATAGGTCAGTTTGTAGCTTTTCTAGAGAACAAACTTTGGGCTCTTGCCTTCTCGCAGCAATGATTTTCACTTTCCCTGGATGAAACCTGGCTGTTGAACTCACCACTTCAGCAGGATTTAGTTCACCCGTATCAGTGTGACTTATTAGGCAAATGTATCATAGTTATCAAGTGAATGTACTGTGAGTTTGAGTCTAATGCAGAAATTATTCACACCTCAGTGGCGTTCAGGGTCTGAGACCCTGCTCTTACACTGAGTTTTGTGAGCAATTCTGCATTTGCAAAAAAAAAAAAAAAAACAACCCCAAACCCAAAACAACAACTCAACCAAAAAACCAATTGAAGTCTGCTCATCTGTGTTTGTCAGAAGTCTAGACTCCAACTCTCCTAAGCCTATTATCTGCAAATATATTAACATACTTTTAAGCATACCTTCTCAAGAGGAAATGGATTTTCTCCCCACTGTGTAGTTACAGGTCCAAAACCAGTGAAGACAAAGCGTTCTAGCTGTGCCTTAATGGAAAAGCACCAGGAGCTTGCCTGTTGGTCTGCAGTTTCTTCTATCAGGACTTGGGTCCTGGGCTGGAGGGACCCCTGCCCTGCCCGGCACAGCTGAGCACAGCTTGTGTAAACACTTTGGGTCAACTGTAGAGGCTACACAGGTCACACCTTGGCTAATTTACCCATCCTCCCTGCGATTTAGTCTTGGGCTAGCTTGTGATCATTAGATATGACAAACTTAAAAATACAAATCCCAGGCTTTTCTGAATTTTATTCCTTTCTACACCAAACCTCATCTCTGATGTCCAGAATAAACACACTGTAGCTTTTTTTCATGACTGGCTTTTGTGATTAGCTACAGCTTTATTTTAGTGATGTTAGCATTTTCCTTGATGACCCATCCAATGAGCCTAAGAAATGAATGACCTGCAGTTTCCAAATTGAGCTAATTCTTTTTTCCTGGGTTTAGTTCACTCTTGTTTTCCTTCCTTTAATTTGGAAATGCACTTATGAAATTATGGATAGAGGTAACTATCTCTAACTATATTACAAAAATGTAATTGATAATTTGCCTCAATTTGTCTTCCCATCGGAGGACTGGATTATATTGCATTTAGCTCACTGCTAGTCCAGAGGGTCTCCATTCTCTAGCTGGTGTTTGGAGCATCCTCTTTGGGTGTGAAATTGTCCTTTTAATTGCAGTTCATCCGCTTTGCAATCTGTCATCTGAGTTCCTTGTACTATTTTTGAATTTCCACCTCCTTTGTTTTGAATTATTTCATGTAGTTCCTTTGCCTCTCTTGTGTGCTATGCCAACAGGGTTTTTTTTTAATCTTAGAGGAACGTAGGGTGCCTCATCTGTTCCAAATCAAAGGCTGGAGATTTTTGTGCTCTTGCACAGAGGTTCTGCTTTTGATCCGACGGGCAATTTATGGAAAGCAGGAATTTATGAAGAGCGCTTATACTATTCAAATTCTGCTGTGCTCGCAACAACAGGAACCTGGAAGAAAGACACAACAGACAAATAGATCCTGGCTTTAAATCACAGGGCAGTTAGCTTCAACCTACACTCACCTTAAAAAGCTTTAATTATCTCTAAATTTATGAAGGGCACGGCAGGGATGCTAATATACCTCCTTATTCTCAACAGTGCAGTGTTTTGTTGTACGTGGTTTAGTTGCGGGTGGACAAATCAAAGAGGACTGGGGTTGCTCAGAGGGTTCCCCGGCACCTGCTGATACAGGGGTGTCACTCAATTCCTCCCAGTCAGGTCGACATAACACAGCTGCTGGGAATGCTGCTGGCAAGGTCACTCCTTGGAAAACGTCAGCTTTAATCCCAATTGGGTGGGATTAGCAAACATGCACCAGGAGGAGTTAAAAATTCGGGTGACGTGAAAACTCATAGTTTTTTGTGGTTGCTGGAGGGATGCTCCCTGCTCCGAGGCACATCAGGGCAGTGTGTGCCAGCGGTGACACTGCTGCTTCTATCCTGATGAGCTGTGTCCCTAGCGCTGAGAGATTTAGGACAGTATGCAAAGGTCATGGATCAGGAGTTTCAACTCCTCCTGCTGAAAACCAGGTAGTATCAAGTCTCATGAAATTTGATTTTCTGAAAGGTCAGCCCAGAGTAGCGCTGTATTTCTACCTGGGGCGTTCCTCTGGGGTTTATGCTCCTTTACGTGAAAATCCTGGCCACCGGCTTGATAGACATTGCATGACCTACCTGTGAGTTAACACAAGGACTTGCTCTGAAACTCTGTGCGAATCCCTGCACTGTCATTGTAGGAGAAAAAGAGCTATTTTCAGGTAGCTTTTAATCACTAGATTTTAGTAATCTTTCTGCAAAATTATATTTGTGTATGCCAAAAAAAATACAAGCAGAGCTTAATAGGTTAAAGAAATGTGACCCAAGTTTATGATGGACTGATAGCAAAATGTACCTTTTCTACAAGATAGCAATTTTGGAAAAAAAAGCTATATTGAATACATGCCTGTTTATTTTTGGAAGTGTATGTCTTCTGACATTTACTGCAGTACACATTTTTCCATATCCAGTAAGTTTTATTTTGAAGAATGAAATTGTTGCTGAAATCCCTGATTTTGTTTTGAAAATCTTCAGAAATAGAAACTTTCACCTATGTTTTTTAAAATATTCTTCAGCATTTAATTTCATTCTTAGTCTGAATGAAATTGTCTATTGAAATTTCATTTTTAGCACTAACTATTAATTACAGTATCCAATGAGTTTTAGTTTTAGGTGGTTTCAGTGCTTCCATAAACAGCATCCCACAAACATCCTCTGGATGAGGCATCATTTCTGGAGCCCTTGTTCTTGACAGCTGCATTTCTTCTCCAAGGAAAATGAACAGCCTTGCCTCAGCTGTCCTTTTCCCGGCTCCAGACCCCACATGTGAACAGCCTCAGGACGCCTCCTCCTCCCTAAAACTGTGGCAGTGGTAGGTGGTCTTGGTATTGCCGGTTAACGACAACATGTAGACCCCGTGTTCCGATTACCCTTCTTTTGGCATTTGGATTTAATTAAATATTACCGTACTCCAGTTTCTCTCTGTGGTTTTCCCTATGTGTGTCTCTTTAATATCTCTCTATGGCCTTTTTATTACAGAAAAAATGAGTGTATTGCTTCCCAGGACCAAGGTTTTCAAATACTGCTTGAGGAAAAAGTTTCAGCTAAAATTTCACCTTATTTTCTGCCCATCCCCTGGCATGGGAATTAAGGTTGGGTTTGGATCATGGGAGGCTGAAAGGCATTGCCAGCTGCCAAAGAGGCTGTCCTACCCTCGCATCCCCACTTCAGGAACCTTCAAAGCCACTGTCACCTTTGTTTGGTTTTCTGCTGTCTCAGAACTAAATTGCTTCTAAATTTAGCCTTGAAATCCTGTCTGGATTCTCCTCTGGACCTCTCTCCGACATTTCTGCACATCTCCTTGGGTGAGAAGTGACACTGTTAATTACAGCTGTGGCTGCCGGGGGAGCTGTAAGCGCAGAAGCAGAGCCCGTAATGGACCTGCCCTCCATTTCTTGTTTGACCACAAGATTTTTACATATTGCTCTCGTAACAGTTTTCTTATTCCCTATCTTTTCCTTTCTTTTTTTCCAAAGTCTATTTGCCATAAGAAAATTTGGCCACAGTTCTTCATTCCTGGATGTTAAAAGAATTATCAAATGAAGTTGGATCAGAAGACAGCTGTTCAGACATTGCTGTTCTCTATGTTTTTTTTTTTTTTCCTGGCAACAGAATCAAAGTTAAAAAACTATCAAAAAATGTTATTTCTGAATGGGTCAAACTGGCTATCAAAGCAGCTTATTTAAAGTAAGGAAAGACTTCCCCTGAGGCGTTAGTGGGTTGAAATGCACATTCTTCTAGATATTTATATTCTTAAAAAAGTAAGCATGCATCTTACAAGGAAATATTTAGAGGATTAGCTGTTTGAGCAGCATCCTCTGTAGGTGCTGCATCTAGTTGTAGTGATCTTTGTTGTTACTCCTTGGCTCTAAATATAAATCTTTATAGTGTGTCTTTTTGCCCAGATTTCTTTTATGCTTTTTGCTGCATTCCATAAAATAACCCTTTTGAAGAGGCAGCAATACCAGACTATGCGAAGGAATGATTTTTTACTAACCTTAAATGAAAATTCCCGTGTTTGACTATCACCATCAGCCTCCACTTGCCGAACCACCGTTGCCCACCCTTACTCGTGTCCGTGCCTTTTGTTTCTATTATTAGTCTCTGTCAATTTTTCTCTGTTTTTGACAAGTCAATTAAAGCTCTTCCACGGGAGTTGAGAACATTTTTAGTGTAGAAATAGTAACTCAGTGTAGAAAGGGTCTATCGGAGGTGTAGGAGAGTTTTGATAGCAAGTTAATGCACAGGCGATCTACTGCCCTGGTTTCTGCAGTAGGCTACAGTAAGAGTATCTCTGAAATGTGGCCCATCTCGTCAGCCTTAATAACGCATTTGTCACAAGTACAGCCTGTTATGAAGCAAGGGTCTTACAAAATGTTACCATATAGATTTAGAATTAACATTTTTCTCTCCCTGTGTGTCATTCCATTTAATATGTTATACTGGAAGTATGGAGAACTACCACTTCAGCCTAAGCCTTTTCGGGAATTATGTCCTGATGAGCAGGACTTTCAGGCAAATAAATGGATGACAAATCATTTTAAAGTGGAAAGTCACAGTTTCATATCCTTACTGCTGGTAGGGATCCCTGTGGCAGCTGGACATAGTAGGCGTTTTAGTGGATTTCAGTGAGTGTTAAGGAGTTTCATGTCTGACAAATTCTGAAGGTGTTCAGATGCAACATAAGGTGTTTCTGCTTGTGTGGAACAGGAGTTGTACAAAAAGAAGAAATCCACTTTCTGCATGTTGTTGTTTGGTCCTTGTTACTCCTCGAGGAGCATAGGGCTCCAACAACACTATCCCACCGAACCCGGTGGGATAGTGTTGTTGCAATTTCTGTAACAGATTTTGTTTTTTACATGATTGGGTTGTTAGCCCAAAACAAAACCCCCAACCTGGAGGGCCAGGGTGCAACATTTTAGTCTGGCCCGACAAGGCACGCAAGCCACCAGACCACGACAAGGTAAGTTGCACCAACTAGTGGTGGACTTTCTGCATGTAGGTGGTGGGAAAATAATGGGAGATTGGCAAGGAGGATTGTAAGCATGCTCAAGTGACTTGCGGCTGGGGTGTAGAAAAGCACATATATCATTCTAATTGTTGTTTAGCCTTTTGTGTTGGACAAGAAGAACATCTGTGTTTAGAGAACATGGGCCTGCGATAGACTTAGAGACACCCTGTCGAACATGCTTGAGATTCTTGCCCTGCTGTGGGAAAGACCAAAGCAAAACTTGTGTGCCTCTGCCTGGGTGATGCTTTAGGCATCCCCCGGTTGGCCAGGTAATGAAAATAAATTTACTCTTTGCATTTCATTTGTGCTTGTTCGAGCATCCTGCCTGTGCCAGCTCACACGTAGGCCAATGCGTGAACAAACCAAGCTGACTGCCAGAGCAGCAATGAGTGTGCTGGGACACTGCATACAGCAATAAAGTTAGCATGACAGGGGGACATGGGCATGTAGGGGGTATCTTTTAAGGTGTCTGATGTAGTCTGCTGGATCAAAGAGTTTGTGAGACCAACTTAGAAACATAGCAACAGCTGAATTTAGAAGATTTGAGGAAATGAGCGTGAATTGGGAAACGTGGGTAAAGTTAAACTTCAGCTCAGTCTGCTCTAAGGATTACCATAATGATATTGATGAGTAACTGAGAATTTATCCTACCTTAGTTGGTTCCTGGGTATGAGATATACTTTGAAATCTCTCTGTCCTCCAAGGTTTGCAAATGAGGATGGTGTAAATTAAATCACTGAGGCCTTGGTTTGCAAAACTGCCAATATCCCTCACTACAGACAGAGATTCCCTCTGTGAAATCTTGCATCTCATTTGTATTTAGTAACATGGAGGAGTGACCATTAAAAATCTTATTATTCAACAAGATTGCATCGCTTTCTGCTTCTGTCTGAATTTATTGAAGTCCTCCAGCAGAGGAGATTGAACTACACAACCAGAGTGCTCAAAGTCATGCTGCAAAATTGAAACAAAAGTCTATCAGGAATTCAGTACATCAGTACTCTGTGCTGCGGCCTGCTAATGTCACAAAAACATCCTATTTTCATCTCAAGGTTTTCCATCGTCTAAATGAGTTGTGCTGCTCTCCTTATGCCCAAGCAGCAGAAAATCTGTTCCTGTGCTTAAAATCCTATTTCCATCAGATTTTTTTGAATAGCACAGCTTTATTTAAGGAGGTCGGATGCCTTTGTATTCCTGCCTCAGCAGCAAGGTGACCTCTAATAGCAGGAACAAAACTCCTCATCTGAGCAGGCTGGACCTTGCAGCAACTACCTGGTGTTTGGAAAAGCGCTCGCACATCTCCCTAACGTCGGTAATGGTTAGTGGCATCTTTAAAACAGCACCCGTATAATTAAAGTGTGTAGTTAGGTTTCTCATTCAGTGTCGATGAGACGAGAAGGAATGGAGGCAGTGTATTGATTTAAATGTATTGATCCGGGGGGTCACTGTGTCACTCGCCTCCCGTGACGGCCGTGACGGAGGCTGCAGAGGTCGCTGCGGGCTCAGAAGCTTCTCCCTGCTTTCTCAGTGCCTGTGTGACCTGCTCTTGAGCAGAGGTACTTACACTCGGTAATACCTCTCCAGTTTGTAAATTAAAGTGCTAGGAATGTACATTTAAAGGACAAAAAAAAGTTTACTTTCGTGTTGTTATGAGCCTTCGTGATAATATTAATTGCACGTGGATCTAATTGCTTTGTGTTCCTTTCTTCTGCAGAGTCATCTGGTGGTTTATTTTGTCTGAAATAACAGCAGTATTATAATGCACAATACGTGCTAATTACCAGAATACAAGGAAATGCATCAGTGTTTCCTGTGCTGTAAAATGGAAACGGTTGCGTTGCTGTCCGAGGGAGGACGCCTGTCTAAATGAGGCTTGTCTGTGTCTTGGGGTCACAGCTTGGCAGCTGAAATGAGGTGGCATATTGTGTTGACAGTGCCTAACGTCGTCTCTTTAGGAACTGGCAGAAAGATGCTCTCTGTGGAGGGCCCCAAACTCTGAAATTGAGTTTCTTAGTGTGCTCCAGCAGAGCCTGAAACCATTGACCTTGAGGCCATATATGATTTACTGATGGGGGCTGATATTTTTGGTGACATTTGGCGGCAGCTTTCTCCCAGTGATGGACCCTTGGCTCTGGAAGATGCTTTCTCGCCTGGTCCAAATTGCCCAAGTCTATATTGATCTTCAGAGCACTCTGCAATGCACATCTATTTTCAGAGCTACTGTGCAGCTGGGCCTCTGAGAGAAGTCAGATGTAGGAGAAAGAGGGGAATTTGACGGTCTGTGGACAATTTAATTTTGTGTTCGTGATGTATTGTGGAAGTGTGTTCAGCCTTTAAAAGAAGCCTTGTTTTATTATATAAACCTCATAATAATAAAAAAATAAATACAATCTCAGGGTTTTTCTAATATATGCTAAATAATTCATAATAAAGTATAGTGGGATGACTTTCTGTCCTGATATATGGAAGATGACAACGCTGATAAAGAGGAAAAAAAAAGCTACTCAGTTTTGTTTGGACAAAGCAGATGATTTTCCCAGTGGCAGAGTGATGAGCAAAGTATACAGAAAAACACAGCTGAGCTACTACCCTAACTGCTGTTGATCCCAGTGGATGATTTTTTATTTGAGTAAAGACTTTCTTTAAGGCATCAGGGCTCCCAAGCAGCTGGCCCAGCCCTTCGCTGCAGGGGAGCAGCCCCAGGAGAAGGGGGAATTGTTTCCACATCTGGTCTTGGATCCCAGGCAGATTCATGCAGTGGATTTCTGCATCGAAAGTTCCCTGCAAGATGAATGTACGCTGTGAAGTCCTATTTATTTGCACTATTTATTTGCACTCAGAAGGCAGTAGATGAGTCTCTCTTCCCCGGAAGACTTCTCAGCTTGTTCTGCAGTTACGAGGAATGTGGTAATTAATGGCGATTTCCTTATTTAGTTAAAAGATTAAATATATCAACTATTACGGTTTGTATGTAGCTCACAGGGTAACCTTGCAAGTTCTTTAAGGAAGAAAAACTGTAACGCAAAATCAAAAGAAATTAGGAATCATAATGCAAAGTCAGCACCAACCCAACTGCCTCGTCAGGATTTACAGAGACTGTGAAATTGAGCAATAAAACCAACCTTTGGATGAATTTCAATAACAATAATGTTGAGTTAAACTTACTAGCGTTTTTTACAAGTTCTCTCCTGTCTATTTAGAATCTATAATCAGTCTGCTCCGAGATAAGGAGAGCATGTGCATCTTTGTTGAGAAGAGCAAGTGGGAATAAATTAGCTAAGGGTCCATTATTTGAGCATTGCAAAATATTTGATGTGAAAGTTATTTTTGCTGGGTTTTTTGGTTGTGCATTTACTGAATGTATTCATTAGATTATCTTTTAAATTCCCAGCGAGCAAACTAATAATGCATAAAATCTCTCAAATCCTTGCGTGTTAAAAAAAAATAAAATTAAACATTTGTTCTATGGCAATATTACATCCTTTTCAGATGCAACTGAAGTAGTTAGCAGCTTTAAGACTCCCAGACTTATTCAGTTTAGTTTCCTTCGTTTAATAATGTTCTCCCTTGATGCAGGATTTAAACGTTTGGACCTGGATTGCTTAGGACGAGGTGCTCTCCTTGGAGCCCACACACTCCTGGAGCCTTTGGTCGTGCCGTGGCTGGTGGTTCCCTATCTGTGGCACGTTGGGAAAGCCCCAACCATACAGCTATGATCAGCTGGTGGAGTTAGTCTCTTAACTGCAGTCTGTGCTCGATGATGAGTTTTAACCTGAGTTAAAACATGAGGTTTGCTTTGTAGGAGATCCCAAAGCTTCAGCTGAGCAGAATCTGGCCCACCAAGTGCCATGGTCCACCAGGTCTCCCTTTTAAAGTCTTTAGTTATTAGACTTTCAGTGCCACATGGATTTACTGGTGTTATTCTACATATTTCACAGTCAGTAGCCAAATGAAAGTAAATATTAATTGCAAAATGAATCAGATTTTTTTCCCCTCTCCCTTTGGTCTGTGTAATTAGAAACATTTCTTCTGTGTCACTGTCCACTGTGCTGCTGCCTTCTTTGTTAAAGGGTGATCTCTTTCACCCCGTAGACTCCAAGGGAAATTAGTGGTGTTATTACCAGTGGCAGTTGTGGTGATGCACAGATTTGTCCCTCTCATAGGAATGACCTTGAGTTTTACGAAGCACCTCAAGGTTTACTAACAAGGGTAGAATGGCTAGAAGCTTGTTAATTGAAATAATGAAATATGTTAGAGAGGGTACAAATGAGTTTAAAGCCAATTCAATTAGAAGTGCATCTGTTTCCAAAACTGCTGCAGAAATGCTGTTTATTTTCAAACCGCTTCTAAGTCAGCCTCTTGGAATCCTGTTGGCACTTTTGTTTAACGCTGTGTACAGACCTTACACCTGCAGCAAACTTATCATTTGGCAACAGTCAGGTGGATGCCAGTGTCTTACGTTAGCTTGTCAACCTACTAATCACCTGCTTCTCCCACCACCACCCATTTGTGAATATAGAGGGGAACACAGAAGGACGCTGCAGCCCCTTGCTGGCTGTGCCTGCTGTGAAATGTACGGCGTCTCGTGTAGGTGGGAAGGCAATTGTGCTACTGCAAAGCTCCCCCCCGATGCTGCAGTGCAATCCACAGCCTCGTCGTGCTTCTGTGCCTTTGACACCCACCAGCCCATCATCCTATTGCTTTGGCTCTTTTGGGCTGCACAGCAGAAATGAGACAAGCGTAAGAGTTTTCACAGCATGTATTTGAGCCTTTGCCTCCAACACCCACCAGACCATCATCCTCACTTTATTCATCTACCTGCTATTGCTTTGTCTTGGGCTGCACAGAAGAAATGAGACGAGAGTGATGATTGTTACATCATGTGTTTGAGCCTTCCCAGTACATCCTGTTGTAATCATAGAATCATTTAGGTTGGAAAAGACCTTTAAGATCATCGAGTCCAACCGTAAAATTGTGGGTGCTTTGTTTATTATAGACACTGTAGGGAAGAGACTCCATTTGTGGCTTGTAGAGCAACAAGCATGTTGTTCTTAATGAATAAATAATAGTAAAATGAGCTGTGCAGCCTAGGTAAATGCATTTGTTCATCCCATTACGTTGGCAGTGTCTCAGTAGTAAAACAATAGCACTTAAACATAGAAAAGGCTTATTTGATTATCCAGCTCAATTTTTTTCTGCCAATTCAGGACATTTCCCAGTATATGTTTCAAAGTGGCTACTTAAATATCCCATGCACTGGGGTTTTGGTCACTACCTTCTGTGACATCTGTGTGTGCAGCTTCAGCTTTGTGGCTTTTGGTTCAGTAGGACAGAAGCTCTTGTCTTTCTAAATTAAATTACCTTTATTCTTATAGTATGTGAGATTTTGAGGAATGAAGAAAAAGAGGTTAAAGGAAGCTTCAAGAAATAATATGAGAATACATGGAAAGCAGACTGAGCAGGGCTGGGGAGAAAAGGACATCTTTTTCCATAGAAAGTCTTGGAAACTCAAAGAATTTTGGTACCAGATTCTGCAGAGGAGAGAAAAACAGGGAATGCAATGGATGAGTGAGGTGTTTAAGGATGACTGACAAAACCAGCAGCGTAAACTCAGCCTTGAGTTAGTGTCCCCAAACTGAGCAACAGTCACTCAGAAACGTGTTTATGCTGTTTCCTTTATTCGTATTCCGTTATGGTAAGAAGTATTTCTCTGGATTATAGCCTGAATGTAGAATTCTTTATCAATAGCTTGTTTTAATAGCGTATCTCCCTGGTGATTTTTGTGTGTGTGCGTTTTGTATTATGCACTGTGCTAATGCTTCAAGTTTTCTGGGAATGCCAATATTAGGATTATTGTGGATATCCAAACTGAACTCTTTTCAACCCCTGACAATGGCAAGCCATTGCTTGGCTCCTATGGAGAAGAACAAATACCCTGTTTGCATAGGCAGTGGATGAGCTGAGTACAACATTATTTACTAATTTCTCAAAAAGATAGCCATAAAGGCATTCTCTATCTGAGCAGAGAGGATATATAACATAAAGATTTTTGGAGGAAATTTTTTTATTGAATGAAATCTTTGATCCATGGGTATCTCGGCATAGGATTAACCTCAAGTGATTGATAGAAGAAATAACGGCAGCCTGTGAGAAGAGCTTGAAAGAAAGTTATGTTCCCATTTTGATTCTGTTCCATTGTTCAATATGGAGAATTGGCTTCCTCTGGGCAGTATGGTAATTTAATGCTCCATTAGCTGGCTGTTATTTGTTTATACTTAATGTAATTTAGAAATATGGGTGAGGAAACTCAAAAAGTAATAAGCTGGCCCCTTAGCAACAGGACGTCTTTAGAAATTCTGTGGTTTGCTGAGGGATCCCCATAGCGCCTCTTGGGGATGGAATACAATAGGTTTCTTTAGTTTTGTTTATTATAAGTTTTCCTTCCTCTTTCTTATATTTTTTTTAATCTTATATTTCTTTTTATTATAGAGGTAGGTCTTGAACTGCCAAAAGGCTTAGCCAAATTTGCTTTCACTGATAAGTTGATAACCCCTCTGTCTAATCCTACTTTGAAACAAGGCACTTTCTTTGTTTCTGTTGAGAGTTAATTACCTAGGCTGTCACACAGCCCAAGGAAAAATGATATTTCATACAGTGGTGGAACAGAACTCTTTGGAGAACTGCCTAAGAAATGCTTCTCATAAATCTATCATGAGAAAATTTCTTTTACTTATCATAATGTATTATGAATTGCTTTGAGTGGCAACCTAAGCAGGTGGAATAGAATATTAGTGGGATATTTGGGAGTTTCATTTGGGGGAAAAAAGCGAGTCTATTTTGGAAATATTTGTATATGTGCGTGCATGGTTGTAATCTCAGATGAGAATGCAAGACATGAAAAGCTGAAATATCTCAAACACACGAACACCACTGTAATGGATTGGGTCGGAAATAATTAAGATACCAAATTCTAGTGGCTTTGGAGCTGCAAATGAAAAGGCAAGGTAACACACGGAGATAAGAGGTAGCAAAGAGATAGGTTGGGTTTTTTTTGGCCAGAGCAAACCATATGGGGACAGGTCTGCAGCTTCAGGGAAGAGTTATGGCATGGGTTACGGGGGAAATGATTGCAGCTGTCAGGCTACTGGGTGGCCGCTGTAAAGGCAGAGGGAACAGTACCATCATGAAGGAAAAAGAGAGAAGAAATAGAGCATCATTGACCTGAAGGAGGGAACTATTGCTTCTAGCATTTTTTAAGGCACTGTTTACAAAACCAACATCAATATTTCTTGTACTTCTAGAAGAAGGATATTTTCTGGTGGGCGATGCCTAACTAAGTGTGAAAACGTTCTTGATATTGACCCCAGCATGAAGACCAGGAGGGAGGCAGCGTATTGCTGCTGTGGGTCAATGCTCAGGATGTAACACAGCCCCAGTTCGGGCATGGCAGAGCTGGTAAATCCAGCCCTGCACCAGAACAATCTCCATGCCTCAGTCTTGAATGTTTCCTGGTTGGCTGGGGCTATGTCTGGGGTTTTGGAGGGCAACTGCTTCTGGGTTGGGTTTTTTTTGGTTTTGTTGTTTGGCTTGTTTTGTTTTGTTTTGTTTTGTTTTCCTCCCTGCTACAGTGACTGTCACCTTGATAGAGTGGGGAAATCCTTCCTAAAAGAGTAATTGAATGAGCTAATTTGATATTATATAGGTAAGGAATATAGAGGGAGTGTTAGTGCAATGAAAACCAAACAGAAAGGGCATGAAAATGAGAAACATCAGGTATACAGTAGGGATGAAATTCAGTTATTTCTATGACCCATCATTGCCAGAGCTGTCAGAGGGTCGAAGCTGCCTGTAATAACGGCTAATCTTAGCAGCCACTGGCTTTCATAGTCTAACATTAAATCTCTTTTTTGTTTAAATTAAAATAGTACATGCAGACATGACAAGCAGATAATAGAAACTCGAAGAGAACGAATGCAGGAAGGTGCAGGAGCTATTCCACACTGCCGACCTGAGACTGGTGCCAGTAATTCCCTGGAGACCTCAAGGGTTCGGCCTCCCTCCACTGCCTTTCTGAACTCCAGGAGCTCCGTGGCCAGTGCTGGGCTCTGCGAAATCTCTCTTCCCATATGTCAGCTCCTAAACCAGCTGTGGGGTTGTGCTTGTATGAAGGAACCTTGTTTTTACCTGGAGAAACCCTGTTGGGTTTTAATTCAGCAAGGTGTTGGTCCTGCAGATGTCTGGTATTCTGACTTTAAGAGGTGATGATCTTGGGAGGACTTTTATGTCCAGCCAGGTTAAGGTGAAAGCAAAACTTTAAAATCCCATTTATGCAAGCCAGAATAGGCAAAACAGTTGGAAAGATGTATAAAGAGAAGCTCTGGTGCCTCCACCATCCTCTGGTCACATCTGCTGGGAAGAGAGCCTCTGACTCCTGTCTGTGCCAGCTCTGGAGGTGGCTAGCATCTAAAGGAGTACAAGACTGGGCTGTACACTTGCTTCTCCAGATTTTATTATGGCTACAGTCTCATAGGGAAGATAATCACCGCTTGTTGGTGACCACCAGCTTCACAACAGATACTTTTTGCCAGTGTGTGTCCTTCACATCAGTCAGTTTTATTGTGATATTTTTAATGATAGTTGGACTAAACCAAGTAGAAATCAGTTTTAGTCACTGCTGTTCTTTACAAATAATACCATAATCTTGCGTTGGGAAGGCATTGTCAGTCTGCCAAATGTCTTCTCTTTAAGAAGTTCTCATTTTATGTTGATGACGCAGATTGCAGTGAGACATCAGAGGATCGGAGTTCATTAGTTGTGGTGATTAAAACCTGTCTTAAATTTTTGTTTAGGTTACATTGAAGAATCTTGCATGGTTCCTTGCCCGTTTGATTGCAAATTAAGCGATTGGTCCAGTTGGTCCCCTTGCAGCTCTTCTTGTGGACCGGGGGTGAAAGTCCGATCCAAGTGGCTTAAGGAGAAGCCTTACAATGGAGGTCGTCCCTGCCCAAAGCTGGATCTAAAGAATCAGGTGAGCGGCATTAAATAACCAACAGAAATCTCTCTGTGCTTACTGTGTTTTTTCATTGGGATTAAAGGTACTGTGCTGGCGAAGAAATTGAAGTGAAGTTTTCTCTGGGACCCCACCTTGTGTCAGATTTTGTAGGTAATCCTCAAACTCCTTGAGGATTGAGGGGGAGATGCTCATGTAACAGCAGAATTTGACCTGAAACACCATATTTCTTATATGAAGAAATTTTTGTCTCCCAGAGCACGGGAAGCCCTGGACAAATAATCCCACCTGGACAATGTGTAAACATCAGAGAGCTCAGATGTCATGGATATTTTAAAACTGTTTAATTCTCTCTGAGACTATGGTTGCTGCAGAAACATTCGTTAAATATATATTGCTATTTTTAGCAGCGTTTCCCTTCAACACAACACAAGTTCTCATGAACATTAATCTCTGTATATTCAATATTGAAGTATCCCATCAGAGGAAAATAATCTCTAAATTGCTACTCTTAAAAAAAGATCAGCATCTATTCAAATGCTACTTAATGCTGTATGCGTTTCTGCAAAACTAATAGTGATTTCCTACATTTGCTGATTAATTCTCAACACTAATTAACACTGATGAAGTACTGTTTAGTTTTGCCTGTCCTTTATTTCAGATTCAACCATGCAAATTAATTAATAGAGCAGAAACAGTCATGCTGAAGGGACTTCACATGTGTTATGAAAAAAAAAAAAAATATATATATATAAAAATACATTGCATAGTATGTGCAGAAGGACTTTAATAATATTCATACCAAGATTTATTTGTGTAGTGGCTTGTAGGTGCTAGAGCTGGTGGATCCAGTTGTTTTTCCGTGCAATCGTTGCTGCAGCAGTCGTGTCCCGGGATGCAGCACCACTTCTAAAGCCTGGTTCTAACCCTGCCTCCTTTTCTTCACAGTTTATTTTTTTTTTCCTGTGGGAAACTTAGTAAATACTTTTTTTTTTTTTCTTTTTCCTTATTACTATTTGAAATTCATAGGCAGTAGCCTAACAGAAGCAGCAGGGACTAGGAAAATATAAAACTGCAATAAAGTGTATGTTGTCCATACCTCAGTGCTTTTCTTAATAGATCAGACAGATCACCAAAGAGGCAAAATGAAATCCCACAGTACGTCGTATGGTAACAATAAGCTTCTTTGTAATGAAAAGATACTGGGGTTTGTTACCCATAGATACAGCAGACTACATCTATTAAAAGTAAACTTACTGCTATAAAGTGTTGCCTATTCCCACGCACATTAGATTTGCTAATTTCAAACCCCTTTCAGAAGATATTAAAGCAAAGAAATTGTTTAAACTTTGAAATTACATCTTTGTAAGGTTTATCGGTGCATGGTGCTTGCAAAGTGCCACGGCTGGTATTAATATAAATGTGGTTGGTGCTTTTTGCCTCTTTACCGGGAACACACGTCTTGATGTAAAACCCATTGAATTCATTAGAGGGCTTCCTGTTGCGGGCTGTAGTATTGACATCTTAGAATTTCTTTATGTTTGTGATTTTTTGGGTTTGGGTTTTTTGTTGTTGTTGTTGGTTGGTTGGGTTTTGGGGTGGGATTGGTTGTTTGCTTGTCGGTTTTTTTCTTTGTTTTTTGGATAGAAGCAGAAGCTATTTCTAGCTGGTTTAGTGCATCAATGGATTACGTTTTTCCAATTTAGATTTATAGGATTGGATCAGATCCTATTTATTTCAGAGTTTTTAGGGTAAGAAAAAATTGTTTTGCTAATACATGTGCACACATATATGTATATATAATGTACACTTAGATATGCACACATACCTGTTGTATGTGTGCTTATATTTATTGCCTCCCCAAACGCTTCTCAATCCTTTGCACATTTTGGACTTTGACTTCCAGCACCGATTCAGACATGCCGAGGTCCTTGTGCGTGCTGCAATGTGCCTAAGTTGCCTACCCAGATGGTAAACTAAATTAGCTGATTGCGTTGCTGTTTAGCTAAGCTGGACACGTATTAATCCACTGCAAGGCAGACTGTATTCTCTTTGGTCTGCGCAGTCTTTAAATACTAGACCAAATCTCTATAGATTATTTATATATAAATTTGTGACATACTAATTATTTTTATATAATCTGGTAAAATAATACTTGCTTTTGTTTGATGTCAGACATGAGAAAGCTAAATCACCTTGGTGCTGAGATTTGCTTTATCTTTCACTGGCTACTCTGCCATATTGAGTTTTATGCAGTTGATAAAGACATCAGATAAACTCCTCTAGGTGCCAGTAGATTTCCCTTATTATTTCCTTATTATTTCCTCCAGAATTTTTAGTTATTTTTTAAAAAATACTGCTTCTGAGCTTGAGTCTTGTTATTGCTTAATCAATTACTTTGGAGAACCCTCCATTTTTCAGTGTTTTATAACTAAAGCCCTCAGTCAGTTTGTGTGTTTTTCTCATTAAGCCAAATAATCTTTTCACCCTCTTCTTGTGAAAGGTGTTTTCTAGGCTTCTTGGCAGACCCCTGTATGTCTTTTTTTCCAATGCCTTTCGGATATTTGACGTTTAACTACAGAGAGCATTACTATTCCAGCAATTCTCTCTTACCATTTCCCACCATATTGAGGGCCCTGCCAACACAGATACTTTAGCAAAGCTACTGCTTTCAAATCAAAACAATTTATTTGATGAATATAAGTAATTATTTGAGTCATGTAAACTGTTTCATAAAAGATTGTCCTCCTGGAATCAGTTCAATCAGTGCAGTGCAACTTGCTTATGTATTTAGGACAGAAATTTTTAGCAGAAGTTTAATTTTATACGGAGATAATGACACATCCTATTATTGCCTGATATCCTGTGGCTTTTATGCTCTTAATTCCACAGACGTTTTGGTTCTTCTGGAGTATCTCAAAGCCACTCTTTCAAATGTCTTCATCCCCCCCTGCCTGTAGAACCTCTCAAGCAGTCCACTCTTGCTGTAGCTGTGAGAAGAAAACTCGGTGTTAGGAGAATTGATTCAGTTTTTATATGTTTCTTCTTCTCATTATAGCTGATGGACTAGGCTGAGCCCTTGCAGATTTCCATTCCAGGTTTTGTTATTTTTTAGTAGAAGGTACAAACAGTTTATTGATATAGTCACTTCACACTTAAGCTTCCTCTGTGTTATTGCCCTGTGAAATTAAAAGTTGAATTACAATATTTGGGGGGGGAAAGGATGACAGTATTTTAATGCAGGCCCATGTAGTGTGTTGAATTACTTTCATCTGGTACCTCTAAGTATTTGAAAATTGTTGAAGAGTTGGCTAACTACATTTTGCTCCATCTTTTAAAGAAAATGGGCATTGCATGTAGAAGCTGTGCAGCTCTTATCTAAGGATATGATTGCTTCTGAACAGCCGATTGGATTATGGGGTCAGCTGGCAGATGTTCTTGGCTGTGCAGTGCATGTTAAAAGAGGTGTAGCATTTACATTTTTCTATTTCTGCTCTTATTTGAATATACTTACACAGCATGCAGTTGCTAAGCTACTTAATATGTAGTTCTACATGATGAAAGGTTAAATATGAGTTATGGGGGGTTTATTGCTTGAATATTCTTTTATAGGTTTTTAGGATTACTACAAGAAAATGCATCTTATTTTAAAGACTCATGAATTCCAAGGATTATCTTTTTATTGATTGCTCTAATATATATTCTTGTCAAGATTTTCCCTCCCTCTCCTTCCTTTTCTCTCTCTCTCTCTTACTCAGTCCTACTAAAGGACAAATATCATAGCAAGTAGTTTATTCCCTTTATACATATCATATATATATAAGTAAACATTTTTAAAGAACTGAGAGCATTTGTAAAGGCAGGCATAGCAGGAAAAAAATGTAATGTATTTGAAATGTAAACTTACTGCTTTCTTTAAAATGAGTATTTTATTCTTAATGACATTTTTCCAGTGTTCACTCTAGAATATGAGAAATACAGACACCTTGCACCTAATAAGTGTACTTTTCTTGAAACTGAAATTGTGTACAGAAGTTTAAAGAAAGGGAAAAGGAGGACAGTGATACATTTACAGATCAGATTTCTCAGAAGCAGGTGTGAAGACGTTGGAATTGCTGGTAACCTTTTCATAGAAAATGACTGGTTTAGTCCTACTTGCACGTCAGAGAAAACAAATTTTTTGATCATCAAAAAATGTGTTAAATTTATTTTCAAAAGTGAAAAATCCTACAAAATTACAGGCTTTGAAAACTTACCATTAGAATGTACAAGATTGGATGGGCTCAGAGACTGCAGTTAATTGTAGAAGCCACTATCTGTTGTTGTGCTAGAGGTTGTCTGATCTTGGGGGGGGGGGGTCATCTTTCCTTTTTTCTAATCTGTAAAGTTCTGTTCAGGAAATACCTTTTCTTAAGATGTTTCTAGGGCATTTCACACTCTAATTCCTCCAAAAAACCCATAAAGAAAACCAACATAGTATTATGCAGACTGAAGTTTGACTTGCTCACATTCAGTAGCTGTTTCTCTAGGCAATTTTGGCTCACATTTGACAAGCTAAGTTTCTGTGATCCAAAAATGCTCTTAGACTGTGTCAGAGGACCTCTGCCTAAGGAAGAGCAACGTAGTGTGGTTTATCACAGGACACTGTAATGAAACAAAGTCTGTTTTTATTTAGGTAGGTAACTTCTCTCAGAGCAATAATTTTGTGTACACTGGAATTTCTGAATAAGCAATGTATAACACTACTGTATTTCCCCTGTTTTCCTTCCTTTTCTTCCTTATGTTCTTGTCTTTACTTGCTGACACAAAATATTTGCAACATGTTTCATTTATCTCTGTCCCTTATCTGACTGTGAATTATTATAATAGTATTTATTCTCTTAATCTTGAGTGTGTCTGACTATGAGAGTTTATTTTCATGCTTTCTTTTGGTGTAATACTTGGTTGTACTCTTCCTTTGCATAAATATATCTTTTATACATAGGTATGTATGTATATGTGTGTTGTATGAAGCATTTTCAAAACTGTTAGGTTCTCGTGGTAGAAGACAAGTTTGAACCCAGCGTCTTTCATTGCTATCATTGAATTAGCTCACATTTAATCCCTAGATGGTGAGTTGCATGTATAACCTTTACCTTTCGGTACCAGAAGTTAGTCTTCAAGAATTCATTAATAATGTATTAGCTATAAATAGCTCCTGCTTAAGTCACTTCTTTTACAATACAGGTTTCCAGTTGTCAGAAAAGCCACTGAATTTTTTTGAGGCACTCATAAAAACTCTTCCTCTCACCATTTTCAGCTGCCAGGAGTTTATTTCTGACCCCAGTCCTGTGCTGCTGTATCAGTAGCATTGTTTGTATAAGATGTCTTTCTGTGGCATGCAAGGATTCGACTGATTTACGTTTTCCTCTGGCTCTGTCTATCAAGACATTTGCTTCATGTGCAACTTAACTTCTAGAAACAAAAATCCTATCCTTAATCTTGGTTTTACCTTCAGAAGGTCTGATTTCCTCCCACTCAGCCTTAAAGGAAGAAATTACAGCACAGAAAACATTTGCCCTCTGATTCTAGTGAGTTTTTACAGTATCATAAAAATGACAAGATTTTGGCTGCTACACTAACATGGGAGAATTTTCAGTGTCAAAAAATAGCAAGAACCTCCTGGTTTCCTTACACTTTTCCTCCTGTGATTGAAAGTTTTGATACTAAACAGTAATTTAGATAATTAATTGATCAAAAGTAGGAAGCCAAATCTGTGTAGCCTGAGAGCTAGCTCATCTTCCCAAAGCAAGTGTCTGGAGAGCCTGCCATGCGGGTACTGCTTCACTTCCCGAGGAAAATAGAGCCATTTCCCATGTTGTCCTTCAGGATCACAACCCTGTAGCATGTACTATAATTCCCAGCATATATTAATTTTGTATTCAACCTCAATAGCTATCCACACTTGGTTTTCATTTCTCCTGCAGGTTCTCTGTTGAATAAAGAGTTGTATAAACATATTTTCACAATTGCTACCCATGAAGAGCATTAGCCTTGCAAAAATGGAGCAGTTTAACAACTTCCTAGAAAGCGTTTTTCATTTAACTTCTTTTTTTCTGTGTAGGTCCTTTAAACTTCTCTGTAGTAATAGAGCATATTAATATATGGTTGTTATGGTGTAACCCATCCGGCAGCTAAAACACCCCCCCCCCTGCAGTGGGATGGGGGAGAGAATCGAAAAAAGTAAAACTCATGGGTTGAGATGAAAACAGTTTAATAGGACAGAAAAGGAAGATAATAATAATAATGATAAAAGAACATACAAAATAAGTGATGCACAGCACAATTGCTCACCACCCACAGACCACTGATGCCCAGCTAGTTCCTGAGCCACAGTCGTGCCCCCGACCAGCTTTGTCCAGCTTTTATATACTGAGACGACATCCCTTGGGACGATGTGGAATATTCCTTTGGCCAGTTGGGATCAGCTATCCTGGCAGTGTCCCTTCCCAGCTTCTTGTGCACCCCCAGCCTCTCACTGGCAGGGCAGAATGAGAAGCTGAAAAGTCCTTGACTTGGTATTAGCACTACTTAGCAACAACCAGAACATCAGAGTGTGTTATCAACATTATTCTCATCCTAAATCCAAACCACAGCACTATGCCAGCTACTAGGAAGAAGATTAACTCTGTCCCAGCCGAAAGCAGAACAATAGTGTAATGCTGTTTTCTGTAGCTGTGAGAATACATTTGCACTTTGTGAAATTACCTAACATCCAATACCAGTCTACTTCCTAGCATTACTCTGGATACACAAAAGTTAGCAGCCTTGTGCTAATTGAGTAAACTAAATTTTTCCACCTACTAAGCCCTTACCAAATTCTTCATGAAATATGTGTCAAATCAGGACTTTTTGCTGTAAAAGACAGTGGTGTGTTTGCATCTGTGGAACTGAAAATTTACCCATAATTATTTCTGATTCAAATACAGACTTCTTATGTTTGTTGTTGAAGAAAATATTTATTATTTAATATGATAGCGTACTGCAAAATACAGTGAAGGACAGGAGTTATACCAAAAAAGCTTTGTCCTGTTCCTCTGCAGAAGAGATGGAATTAAATGGAAAATCAGCTGTAGACAGTTGGGCAGCCCAGTGAAGAAAGCATTAGCATTTCACCTAAGGAACTGAAATTAAATTGGTTTGGGCAATATTTTTTAAGGAAAGAATCTCTTGTGGACAATATGTCATGTTGGAGGACCAGCATACGCTGCGTGTCATAAATCAGTGTGACAGCGTCTAACACTGAGACTGAACTTACTCTTGCTTGTCTTTGTCTTAGGAGCAGGAGAACACGAAGGATTGATGCCTTGGTTTTTCTTTGGCAGCAGATTTAATCTTGGGGTTTTTTCCCCCCCCTCCTTCCTCCTTTTAGAAAGTTTTCTGTTTCTTTTCTGTAAAGTTTTGCAGTGTAATTTGCTCTCAGTTTTAGGTTCAGAATCGTTAAGGAAGGGGAAATACTGCATAACAGTTAAAATAAGTATGTAGCATCTGTTCAAATTGGAACAAACCCAAGAATATTCAGAATAAAAAATGTTGGTACATCTTCACCTTTTCACATTGTAGAAGTTGTGAAAAATGGCTATTTGGCATCATGCATTTTATCACATGTGACTTAGTCTTCAGAAACAGTGAATTACACAGAAGTATCTTTCCTCTTGCTTTTGGCAAGTTAAATGAAGGTTTTGACACATTTTTCTTCTTTTTACTGTCTTCTATAATTTCTGTGTGTACAAAATTAGTTTCCAAAATACTGTCTTGCTGATTACAAAACAATGTTTGCTATAATAGAAGACATGAATGTGGAAATTTCTTTTGAAATAGATTCTAAGTCAAGTAATTAAATTAATTACAATAATTCATACTTCTGTAGGACCTACCACATGATTTCAAAACTTTTTGAAGTGTGAATGCAATGAGATATTGGCAAGATGTTGAATGGGAGCGCATCAGGCAGGAGGCAGCCCAGCTCTGTCCAGTCTAGGGAAGCTTGTGTATGCAATCAGAGTCACAGTGCGGAGCGTCCAACCTGGGTGAAGGTTGGGTTAGTAAATTAGATGTGGACATCGGCCTGATTTAGCATCTACTACTGTCAGAAAACAACGTGAGGCTATTCTAGGATGCAGCTTTAAGAAAGGATGTCATGGCAGTCTACCCACAGCTCTGCTGTTGGGAGAACTGCAGTAAAGGAATGAGGTTCCTCTACAGGGCAGAATATCTCATGTATCCTCTGCTGAACCAAATATCTATGTGTCTCCTCCAGACCTCTATACTGAGGTCTTCTGCGTTTGCTAGATATGCAGCTCCGGAGTGGTTGTTAAGATTTTGGTCACTTCTTAAATTTTCCCAGTGGACAGCAGTGTCTTTTAGAAGGACTGAATGTTCTCCTAAATATATAGCTGATTCTGTGTGTCCTCAGTTTAAAGTTGATTGGCTTTATTTTAAGAGGAACAGAGTTTGTTAAAGATGCTCTGACTCACCTGCATGCTGTGAACATATCCTGAGCTTTCCGAGCAGAAAATTCCTACTTTCTGACTTTCCTTTATGAATAAGAGAGAATAACTGGAAATGAAGTTGCTGGTCAAACAGGGAGAATGGATGTGAAGGTTTATGCTGTCAGAGCTACAGAGAAGCCCAGGAACACTCAGGCACCTCTTGCATTATGGTCCTTAAGATAACCCTGGTCTTGCCTTTTTTAAGTACTTAATATTGCTGTGTTGTTCTGTCTACAGCAGTTACCATTGATTAATACTTAACAAGTGTTAATATTTTTCCTGGTGCAGACGTTTCTTGTGGCTGTTTCCCAGACATTCTACTCATCTCATTTGTTCGGTTTGCTTTGTTTTATGCACTGTAGCTGATTGATAGATTCAGGAATGGATTTTATTTTCTTTTTATGTTGTTTAATTGGTTTCCTCCTCCAAGACAGCAGAATAGAAGTGCAAATGACCTTCTCTATTCCTCTTGATCTCTCCTCACATAGCTGGAAGGATTGTGCTGGACTTGCCATCAGCTAAATGTGTACATTTGAACTGCAAGTTGAATACATGAATTTTGCATCTTTTTTAGGTGACAGCATCAGGATCGTCACCATTACCAGATTGCTAGCTGGAATATAAACTACTTTGAGATTTCGGATTTCAAGGCCCAATTAGAGCTTTCTGAGCAGTTGTCAAATACAACCCCCGTGTCAGGGAAGTCTGTTGTTTGCGAGGGCTGTTCTCCAAAAGTTGAAATTCATTCTAGTCACACGCGGGTGGGTTTGGGGAAAGAAAGGAGAAATTAAAGCTGTCACCACTCTATTATCCCCGCCCCCTGAAGTCCCTTTTTTAGCAGGGATGCTTAAGAATAGAGTTGCAAATATGAGTTTGCACAAATTCAGCTAATCCTTCCTCGGAACCTACAGATCATGACACATCTTTGTGTTATAAATAAATGTGTTGCAGGCTATAGCCACCAGTAGAAAACCTAAAGACGGGTGGATTGTTATGTATGAATGAAATACCAAAGGATAGATCTTCTTCTCCAATAAGATGTATATTCTGCCCTGTCTAATTTTATTTACTGCTTCTCACTTGAGGAGCACATAAATCAACAGTCCTGTGTATTCTGTTGTGATTCATTGCTTAATTAAAAGTTATGAGGGCTTTTAATCCAAATATATTTTATATTATTTTTGAACCAGCTGTTTGCTATAGTGTAACTTAACCAAGAAACCCGCATTATTTTATGAAGGGAGCATTTTGTGAGCCCTCGTATTCACTGGCAGATGTGGCACACGACGGTGTCTCAGATGTTCCAGATCAACTTTGGAATTCAAACTCAGAACCAAAGATAATTAACTATTAGTGCACTTAATAAAGTTTACCCAGCATCGATTATAGTTTGATGGCGAATATAGTCTATGTGTTTGTTAGAGTTACAGGTTAATTTTAAAAGGGATGAGACTTATTTATGGTTTCACAATAAACACGTTAGCTACACTTTAATAATTTAAAAAGCAGGCTTAGAATGGTTATTTACATTTTAATGGAGAATTAATTTGGCTCTAGTATCGAACCACATGCTGTTGTCAAAACAATAGAACAACCAGTTTTAATGTTGTGTTTTAGTTTGGTCATTGGGTCATTATTTCTTTTAGTTGGTAGGTTACTGCTGGGTTTTTTGCTTAATTAAGGTTATAACCAGCATGCATTATAAAACCAGATTTTTCTTCATATGAGTTACTATTGAAGAATAAATATAACATGCAAATTTCATTTATTGTAGTGATAGCAGAAATGGCTACCTTGAGAATTTCTGCAAAATTTGAAAAAAATTCAACTGAACAGTTTTGAGTTGCATGTTTCAGAGCACTCATCTGATTTGAACTTTAGTATGTTTATCTCCTGCTTTCTCAAATATTATCTTTATTATTTGAAAATGCTAGTTCCCCTATCAAAGCTTTGAAATTTCTGAGGAGGTTTAGATGTGCAATCCTGGCATTACAGATTTGAGGTAAGAAGATTTGATGTCAGTTTGGATTTCATTGATGGCAAGGGGTTTTTGCCATGAGTTTTGGCAGGAATAAGAATTTCATATAGCTGAGAGTCAGCTGTCCTCTGATGGTTAGTTCAGCTTTGCTGTGATTTCATTTGTGTTTCTTGTGACTTCTGATGGGATGGATGGGAAGAGCCTTGGGATCCTTCCAGTAACCTACCTCTGCTCCGTGCATGGTGTCACTTTGGTGAAATGCTCAACTTCTCTTAACCTTACTTTTAAGTTTTGGATTTCCTAAATAACTTCGTATGTAATTGTAGTGTTGTCAGTCAACAGTCTTAATTGTTTCTGAAACAACAATTTGTTCCTGGATTTTTAAAAACATTTTTAAAATTAAATTTTTAGAATAATTAAAAAAATCATGCAATTACTTTTTACTTGATGAAAATGGTAAAGTTTTGCTATAAAATCATGCATAAAAATGTCCCATACCTTCTTTTGGATAAAAACTGTACATGTTTTTTGGGTAGTCAGAAGTATTTTATCCAGGCTGTTCTGCAGAAGTTGGACAATTACTATTAATTAGTATGAACTTTGGCAATTAGAAATGCTAAACCAAGTAAGATCTGTCAGCTCTGCTGGACGGTCTACATTCAACAATTTATTCCAACATCTCTTAAGCTTAGTTGTCCTTTATGCTCTCATAAATTAGCTTTAAATTATGACTTTCAGTTTTAAATTATGACTTTGCTAGATAAAGATGAGAATTTTTCCCTTTTTTGAGTAAGTGACATTATGCGGTACGTGAACTTTCTAATTAACTACTGGGAAAAAAGATATTTTCAAGCTTGTTCTGAAGAGTCTGAGTAAAAATAGTAAAGTTTATTAGTCTCTTCTAAGCAAGACTTTGAAAAGTAATGAAAACCTAGTCATATGCTACTTTGATAATGTCTTATTATATATGTATTTAACTGGTGAAAAGAGTTAATACACATTTGTTAATGCTGTTATACAGTGCTCTATTTAATACATGGAGTTCAGGTTTTTCATTCAGTCCTTGGCAAATAAGATGATGTGTGATCCTTGGTCTGGGCTTTCAGGTAATATCGCTGCGGTGGCCAGACTTTTCCCGAGGCACCGCAGTTGGTTTTGGGTTTGGTGGGGATGCTTCGTGGTCGCTAAGTCAAACATATGGCCCTTTATAAGTGTGCAAGTTTTCAAAATTTCTTAAAATAAATCCATTCTGGTTCTTTAATTTAAATTCAGTCTACTCTTAAGTGGCCATCTGGAATATGTATTTGTACATCATTCTTTTCACAGCTAAGTGGTACCATCTTTACTGTTATTAATGCAGTTATTAAGGAATTACTCCTTTGTAACTAGGGATCTGGACCTGGATCAAAACATGCACGCCAGATTTTTATCCATCTTGTACATGATGTCTGCTTTCAGAAGTTAAATCCTGGCTTTAAATCCAAATTTTAAATCCAAGTTTTGATGTAAATCTATACCCATTGTCGGGGATATTAATTGTTAACGCAATGCATGTTTTTGATAAAATTACAGTAGAGCAAATGAGTGCTTTTAATTCTGCTCGGGTTTAGCATGTAGTTTAGTTAGAGTCTGATTTACAGAATGTATTCATGTTGCTTTTTAATAAGGCTCAGATCTTGTTAATACTTGCTACAGGACAGAGTATTTTGCTCCTCCGGGTAGTCACAGAAAGGGGCTGCGAGATGTTGCTCCCACTAGGCTGCCAGTTTGGAGCCGAATGTTTCTAAATGCACGGGCATTGATGTTGTTCTTTCATGTTGCTTTTCCCCAGCTAGTAGCTGGTTGTAAAATTGGGTAGTAAATAAACAGATTTATATTTGTTGGCACACAAACATCAGTGAGTACTTTAGCAACTAGAATAGCAATAGATATTCATTAGAAAATCCATTGGAGAAATCAATTATACTTTGAGTTTGTCTTGTTGAGAGAATGGAAATACTCAGTCCGTGTAAACCAGATATTACTTGAGTGATCAGCAGGTGGGCAGACAAAATAGGCTTTATGGATAGTCTCACAGGTGAGTAAAATAATAAGAAAAGATTAATTTTCTGTTCCACGTGTTCCCAGAGCAACCATTGACAAAACAACTGTTTTTTTTTGAGCATGAGATATGGAAGATTGTATCTTACAGTGCACGGTACGTACACAACTCCTCAGTCCTGAGAAAGAAAACTGATGATTAAACTCGATCAGATGAAACATTTGCATATAAAAGAGTTTTTTCTTAATAATTCATTTCAGGTCACTGTTTGATAAATGACTCTCAGATTTTCATCAGCATTCTCATGTCTTCATTTTTGCATAATAAGTATCCTCTCAGGAGTTGTATGCAAACAGCAGCATTTTCAGCGTGGTTACTTATCACGTCGGAAATTCTAAGTACAAGTTGTATCTGGGTCATATCTGCGTGCTAACCTCAGAAATTAATCCCAGCTAGAGGAAGAATAAATATTTTTTAACTTAATTTCCTTGTTTTCACCCTGTCATAATAATGTAGCATACCATGGTACCTGGGAGCTTAGCAAGGGAAGGCAACACAGATGATTTCTTAAGTGCTTCAGATAACACTAAAATATTTACTTGTATTGGAGTAAAATGTGCATTTTAGACACATTTCTTTTAGTTTGTATGCTATAGCTTTTTAAAAAAAAAAAATACCTTGTCTAACAGGTCACACTGCCTGTTAGACTGTGGATTCCTCGCAACACTGGCTCTGTGCACCTGATTGCTATATACCCGAATGAAAATTTATTTGTAATCAAACCAAAAGAACAATCAGTGCCTGACAGGTATTGATTTTCTGTGATGCTGGTATGTTTAAAACCAAGGATGGGACTCTTTTCATTCAGTTCCTAATGACATTAAGGGAGTGACTTCATCTTCACGTCTGGCTGTGCAGAACAGCATTGGACAGTAATTCTTCTGGCAGCATCCCGTATCAAAAGGCTGCACTTGAAACTCAATTGTGAGAAGTTTGAGTAGGGATCCAGGCTCTACATGGCTTATTTCTTCTTTCCCCCCTGTAATTCACAGTAAATTGTCTGTGCCTGAACCAGTGATTGGTACTTTGTGAGTGCCAGGACGTGTGCTCCAGCTGCTCCACGCTGCCTGGCGGCTGTGCTGCCCGGCCGGGTGGAGTTTATGGCAGCTCTTTGCTTCTGGAGTCTGCCTGTAAATCCATGGCATATTGTGTGATAGCAGATGCAAACACCGGGTTTATGTCCTGTCTTCCAGCTAGTGTTTTCCTAACTACTCTGTTATTCTAACCAAATGTTATCTCTGTAGTCTCTGGCCTAACTCTCATAATTTAATTAAATAAAGGCAAATTCCAATTAACTTTTAAGAGATGCAGAACTGGCTCTGCTTTTTTAGAAAATAGTATTAATTTACTTAATCTTTCCCTTTTTTCTGTCTGTTCAGTGAAGGTGAGACCTTTGATCCAAGACATATGTAAAGCCCAACAAAGGGGCCTCCCTATAGAATAGTCAGTCATTTCATATGCCAGAACTTTGCATATTTTTGCTGGATTGTGATCTGATTTACAGACTGGGTAACAGATGAAGTTTGATTCTAAAACCAGAAAGATAATTTTTCTGGCTCAAACCAATGTTTATCAATGGAGTTAATAATGAAAGGAACAATCAGTCTCCACATGCTTCCCTGAAATGTGTCCAGTAGCATTTGCAACACTATTGGAGCATCTTTTAAATGGTGAAATAGGGAACACTTGTTTCTTAAAAAAGGTTTTGTGTGTTGCAAAGGGAAAAATACAAAAGTTGGGAGCGTGTCTCAAAGTCACACAAATGTAAAATGCTCTCTGGATTGTATTGCAAACAGGTAAGGGAAAGGATTATGTTTCCCAAGAAGGAATTACAGGAGAACCAGGTGAGGCCAGAATAACCCAAGATACTGTAATTCTCTTTAAAGTAAAGTAAAAGTATTGTCAGATATCCATGCTTTATATTTCCTCAGTTTAAATTGTAGCTTCAGTTACAGTACTGTCCCTCCGTTAAGTTTCATGGAAAAAAGCGTTTCGTTAATTTTAATTGTGTCATATAACTTGCAGTGTGTAAATAGTTAGATTTTGCTTAGGGAAGACCTCCACACTTCAGTTTTCCCATGTGAAACTGTTGCTGACTTTTATTGTTATATTTGATGTGTATAAGGGTATCTAAATCATGAAAAGTAACCTATCTTTCCTAATTTGATAGGAAGTAAATTCTTCTGTTAATAGGCTTTTTCCTATTTCCATCAAATTCAATTGATTAAAACTCCTAATGGCTTGTATGGAAACCAAAACGGGCCACTTCGGTGACACTTCCACCCGGCTTCCCACGCCAGCCTTGCTTGGTTCCTCAGCCAAAGCTGTCGGCACTCAGTGTTGCAAACAGCGCTGACTGGCAAAAAAGAAGCATTTTTGATGTAGAGGCAGTTACTAAGAACAAGTTTGTTTGCTTTTTAATTACATTTTGTAACAAGCCATAAAAATCAAGAGTTTACCTTAGTCGTTAAACATTAGTCATTGGTTAAGTCAATTTATCTTTTCTTTGATATCCCAGAACTACCTAAACCCAGTTAACAACTGCTGAAGACAAACTCCAATTCATTACCTGTTTCTGGTCAAAGATCACATTTTCAGTGGTCTTGAATTTGCATTTAATTCAAGGTTTCATCAAGATAATTGTCTGTTTGGTTCACTCCTCTAATTGAAGGTTTGCAAGAAAATGAATGTGTGATCAGCCATGAGAGAGGGGAGGTGCCGCAAGTATTACACCACCACCTTCCAGGTTCACGTGGGAAACACTCATGGTATTTTCACAGGAGACAGGACTCGTTTCTCCAGCATAATTCCAGAAATGGCAGGCAACTGTATCAGCTAGTTGAAAACATTATTAAACTCTGCCTTGGCATTAGACAGGTGATCTGCATTACTCTGGTGAAAAGGCTTGACCCATCCTCTCCTGTTTAAAACCCTTATCATTCCCAGGCTGAGTGGATGGGAATTTTTTTCTGTCTTGTCTTTGCTGAAGTTTCCATTAGTACTAAAAGCTCTGCTCTCTGGTATTTTCTTGCCTTGCAGACTTTATAGGGAGAAAACATCTCTATTCTCTAATGATAAGAGAGCCATCCCTCGCAGCTTTTAGTTTCCAGACATATCAAACCCTTTTAGCCTCTCCTGGCAAGAAGGCAGCTTCGTTCTCACAATCACTCTGGTATTTCTCTTCTGTGTTTGTTTCTGTATGAATTTGGGAACTAAGTGTCCAGATTTGTACACACTACACCAGAGAGGGTCTTAGCAGGGCTTTGTAAAACACTGATAATTGCATCCTATCTTGTAGGGAAATTCTAACATAATACCTTCCTGGATTGCATTTTCTTCTGTTTCATTTCACGGCCACATCACATAGTGTTTCATCTTGTGATGCCACCCTGCAGTTTCCCAAGGTTGATTTTTTTTTTTTTTTTTTTTTTTAAAGTCTCTAAATAGATGATCTGCACTCTGTAGTACTGAACTGCAGCATCTCTCTGGTACTCCAGTCAAGGAGCTGTGTGGTTCTTGCTCCACACCATCCCAGTTCTCTCTGTATAGAGATGTCATTTAGCTTCCTGTCTTAAGTAAACTTTTAACAGGACTGTAGCTATTTGTGTGCCACTATAATTGGTGAAATATTAACCAAGACTGGCTCTAAGACCAGTCCTTCAGCAGTGACGCTAATAACTTCCCTTCCCCACGATGTTCTCCATTTAGTGTTGCTGTTACTCTCCTACCTCTAGCAATTTCAGGCCAATTTAAAATTTTTGTACTAATCCCCGTCTTCTTCAATTTAACTAATAACTTCCCAGGTGACATGACATTAGAGCTTTACCAAAATCAGACAGCTGAGATCGATTTCATTTCCTTTCTCCAGAAAGTGAGTTGTCTTCTCTAACAAAGATGTCAGATTAGTCTTCTGTGCCTTACCTGTATTAAACCATGTGGTATTTTTCCCCAAATTCTCTTAGCTTCACTGGGTTTCATTATTCTTTCCTTAAAAATTCTTCTCAAGCTTTGCTGCTACTGAGCTTGGAAGAAAGGGCTTTTAGTTGCTCTTACTCTTTCGGATCGCATGATATTGTTCCTGTCTTGCTTGATTTATTTAAGCTTGCTACCCTACATGAAATTTCATATGCCGCTTCTTTCACTGTTCTGGATGGAAGTTACTTAATTCCTCATTTTTGGACATTTGGTTTCTTGAGAGATGTGTTTATCCCAACCGTGATAGTTTCTACATGGTCATCATCGTTGACTTCAATGATAATCAAAACACGTATTCATGTAATTTGGAGTTATGTGCTGTCTTTAATCTGTACTCCAGCCTTACTGTGTAATAGCTCCACTTCTTGGCAGGTTATCTCTTCATGTAGCCAATGAATCTTTCATTGCTTGTTGTAATATCTTCATAAGCAGCTCCCTTGGCTGGGCTTCGGTAGCTGCCCCTCGCTGCCTGCTCTGCTCTCCTCCTCGGCCGTTGCCAAGCTTGGTGAGTTGGGGCTTCTCTTTGGTGCTTTCTTCATCTCCACATGAACTCTGATATCCCCATAGGACTTGTTCTGTCTCTTGGTCTGTTTGAGGAGCAGACACACTGCCTTTGAGTTTTTACTTCCTGAGATATGGGATCCCTGTAAGTATTGGCATCTTTGATTTGAAAAACTCCGGTCTCCTTCCCCAGGCAGATCTTTCAGCCTCTTGATTCGTGACTTTCCTGGCTGGTTCCCTTGCTGTGCACAAGTTGCTCCTTTGAAGCCAAGAGCTGTGACTGAACATGCCAGCCTGCCTTCTCGAAGGGTTCTGCAAACGTTGGTGAATGATTTTGAATCAGCATGTAATCACGTACTCCAAATTTATTTTTATAACGAGCTCTTTTATTCCTCTAACATATCAAAAAGAAATCTAGAATAGCACCTTCTTGTTTCAATCGCTGAATTCACCTGTCAGTGACTGCTTTGGGGAATATCTCGTTCTAATATTATTATTAGCAGCATTTGTTCTCTAATAAATAAGAAGTATTGTTTAAGAATAGCTTTCTAATACATTGCATTTATATTAAAATCCAGCTCTGGAGGTCTGTGGCATGTTGCCTGCCAGCATCATCATAATGGAACTGTCACAGTGCTACTGTATGGTCCCCAGATAATTTCAGCCTGGTTTTGATAAACTTCAATAATTTAATTTGCTGGGTCTCATTTACCTCTCACTCTGAATCTCCATGACTTGAGGTAAGTCTCTCCTGATTTATATGTCTGTAAGAAGAAACTTAAGCTAGCTAAGTGTCATCTTTATTTAAAGCCTTCCAGAGCTGTACTGTGCTGCTTTTCAGCAGGCAATGCAAATGTTTGCATTTATTTCCTGATGCATGAATTGTAATTTGCTGGGAAGAGTTTAGACTTTTCAGTAATACAACTAAAGCAGTATTTTAGTGCAAATTTTGACTTAAGATGTATGTGGGTATTAGGATGTCTGCAGATACACACAGAAAAAATATCAGACAAAAGAAGTGAAAGGATGAGCCATGTTGAAAACACACTGTAGTTATGTATTTTGATTGCCCTAAATACTCTCATTAGAACAGAAAATCCTAAATTCGGAAGGAACTTCCAGTGGTCAGTTGGAAGGAAACCCACATGTAAGATACTGAGATGACTTAAATCCTGTTGAAACGTGCAGAAACCAGTAGAGCAGTCCAGTTTGGTTTCACTGAATGGGCAGCTCTGTGGAAGCTGAAGGTGCCTTCCTCCTCTGGCTGTTTGGTACTGCCCTTTGGCCAAGGATTTGGTCACGCATTTGCTTATATGCAATGTTCAACCTCGCTGCTCTTTAGCCTTAAATTAAAAATAAATTTAAGACTTCAACTGCAGGTATCAGCATAGGAAACGTGGCGATGTTAACAATTGGTGTTTGATGAGCAGTGTTTTTTCACCTTGTAATGAAATAAAGCCTGTGAATGTCCACATGAAAAATAAATAAGAATGCATGATGCTGGCCAGGAGGTCACTGAGAAAATTAATTAAGAGAAAAATTTTCTTAGAGATACTATGGAAAAATGAACTTTACAAGTTCATGGCCTGGATGCAATTACTGGATACAGTTTATAGCAAGCAAATATAAAAATATACAGATTTATAACAAAATAGAAAAGTTTAAGAACATCTTTCAGTGGTTGATTTGTCCTGTTTGTTCTCTGAAACTGCTCACCTTTGGGGATGCTAGCTGTGAGTTCGAAGACAATAAAGACAAACATCCACACAAACAGTTTTCAAAAAGATCTTCATTTATAAATAGGGCAAATCTAGGAAAACTCCCTCTTTTTTCATGTTGTAAAATACCATTGTCATTTTTTTCCCACTTAGCCCCCAGGCTGCTGAACATTGAAAGGTCAGGCTTGACAGACTGGTCTGGGAATGTGTGGCCACAGAGTAGTACAAAATGGGGAGCGTCAGACGAAGTGTCTCTGTTCTGTCTCACCTATCTGTCTGTCTCAAATATGCTTAAATGGCAAATTACCTGCAGCGGGATTGATGGTCCTGTCTTCATATTCATTTCACCTCTGGTCTTCTACCTCAGATTCTTGTTAGACAGCCCAGTCATTTGGTATGGTGATGAGGTTCAGTAAGGACACTCATACACTAAATTTTAGCTATACCTAGACAGGGCTTCACTGCTGAACAGCAATGACATTCCTGAAGTGAGCGCTCCAGATTGGACAACAAGTTTGAAATAGAGACCATGGTGCTGAAGATGCTTGCTAAACTATAGATGTGCTACTTAAGAGTTGCACTTCTTTTATTCCTCATCTTAAAGGAGTTTCACAGGACCTATTTCTCCTTTACGCAACAGGTAAAAGCCAATTATCAAAGGAATGTGTGCATCTTATACAAGAGAGAACTGATGTATTGTAATGCTGCTTATACTGCGTATTAGAGAGACATTAAATGATTTTGCAAAGCTAACAGATATACTCTGATAAAATGCGTTCAGATCCTTACCTAAACAACAGACGAGAGAATCTGATCAGATCAGACTGGTTTAGGTAAAAAACTAATGAGCGTGAAGACTAAGTAATGACTGCCAGATTGGGTTCATTGTTTGTATGGTGCTCTGGGCTGAAAAGTGGCCATTTATATGATATGTGATGATGACAGCTTTATTAAAAGAAGCATTGTTTTGGTCCCAGTACAAATATCACAAGTATCCAGATCTCCTGAACAACTGCATTCTCTTTTTCTTTTTAATTTGCAATTCCTAATATTCTTTGTGACTCTTCTAAATTAGTGAAGCATTCTTCTGTTTGTCACATAAAATATACTTTTTTTTTCCCTGTGCATCAACTCTTACCAATAGCTCAGACACATCAGCATAACACAGAAGAGGATAATAGGCTAAATTATCCTTAAGCAATTGCAGTTGTAACTGTTTCATGTCTTATTGTGGTATGTAAATTTTATTCTTTGCTGGGTCCCATGGACATATCTTCATTTTGACTACTGGAAGGCACAGTAGGATAAATGGATTAAAGCAGAGGAACTAGCTCTTAGCTCTATTTCTTATCAGTTTTATGGTAATGCCTTCACTGATGTAGTTTCTGTACATATACATAAGACAGGTTTCTTCAAAAATGGTTGCCTATCAGTATGGAACCAAATGGAAAAAAAACAAAAAAACCCCAACAAAACCCAACTCACAAAACACTGTGAAAGGATCAAAGAGCAATGAAAAGGGTGGTAGTGCTGAGATTGTTTGGTCATGCAGGTTAACAGTAGGTATAATAGGATGGTGATGCTCTTTTTGCAATATTATTTTTTGAAAGAACAAGTACAATAAATAGCAGCCAGTATTACCGGGAGCCATGCAACCTAGATATCATGTCTGGCTGGTTTTAGGAAGGAGAGGTGAGGCTTACAGCAGGAGCACATCTTGAGAAAGTACTGAAAGCTGGGAAAATGAATGATATTTCATATTAATTCCAGTTAAGTATTCCAGGGGGTCTGCATAAAGGGAGGTATAACAGAAGTTCAGACGTGAGTGCTCCTCGCTGGTGTCATTGACGGAGCGAGATGGAGACAACTGAAGTGAGAGTGAGATGGGCTAAAATAATGTGTTGGCTGGAGAAGAATACTTCAGATATGACAACGTAAGCGCTAGTTGAAAATGGAAGTTGAAGCCATGGGGGAGATAAAATTAGCCACAGACAAGATAGAAAGAAAGAAAAGCAGGCGAGCTGAGGGATAGCTCTCCTGTGCCCCATAAAAAGGAGGATAAGTGGAAGGAGCAAACTTATGAAAGGCATAGCAAAGAGACAGCTAACTCCTGTTCTCTATATAGTTATTCCTTGGTGCAATATATATATAAACCAGTATGTAACATCTTTGGATTAGAGACCAGCTTTTTTATTTCTGGTTTGGACCTCAGGCTTTTAAAACCATGCAAACACAAATCATGAGTGATGCGCTCTGGCAGGAGCACTACATCTAGATTGCATGTTGTGCACATGGTCTTGCCTGTTTGGGCCAGCCTGGGACAGCAATTTTGGATGGCAGCTTGTGTCTGCTGCTGATGTTCCCACGCCAGAGAGCGCTCGGGCAGGCAGGGACGCACAGCTTCTGCCTTTACAGATGGAATTACCTCTGCAGGGAACATTTCCAGCTAGGAGGAGCGGGGAGGGAGGGAGTTCATCATCACCAGCAGGTGGGAAAATTTGCTACTGGCACTTGGCTCATAACTTGAGAAAGTTTGGCCCAACCTGGCACAGACCTGCGTCGTGAGCATATGCTCTCAATGCAGCTTTTCTTGTTAGAATGGTTAGATTACTATTTTTTTATTAAGTGTTTTCTTGCCAGGTTATTCGTTGGTATGGGCAAGTGGCAGTCCCCATAGGGTTCCCCCCATGCCCAAGGGAATGGGGCCCAGCCTCTTGGACACAGGGGACCAAGACCGTGTTGCATGAGGGTCAGGCAGGAGAGGGTTTGCAAGGAGCCACCAGTGGCATTTCCTGGGCTGGCACAGGTGTGTGGAGGAATAGAAATTCCCTCCAGCTGCCCAAAATCAGTGGCCTCAAATACAGTCATTCCTCTCCTTCCACCCTTGCCTCCCAAAACTCTCGCTGGCTGCTGTCAGTCCTCTGTGCCCTCTCTTGGATCCAGCTCTGCTGCTGCCACCAAATTCAATTTTGCAGCCTGTAGAGTTAGGACAAAATAACTCATTCAATTTTGCCTACATTACTGAGCAGCCTTGGGCTGGCTCGGAAGGCAGATGGGTATTTAATTTGACATTTGTGCCTCTGTAAGCTGGAGGAGAGGTTCTAGCAGCATTGCGGGGGCCAGTTAATGCAGGTGAGCAATTGCCAATGGTGAACTAATCTCTTGAAGAACAGTAATATGTCAGGTTATGCTCCAGACTTCTCTCAGTGGGATGATACTGCTCAAGGAAATTAAGCCTAAGAGATAATTTGGCAACAGTCTTACTTTAAATACTGATTAATGACTATTGTGTTAGTGTGGCTCCCGCTCTACTTATGTGATGTTTTAATATGGCAAAGGAATTATGATTAGTGCTTTTAGGTTTTTAGTGTTCAGATAGTTAAAATGCCCCGTAATAATCACTCCCTTTAATATTCAGCATAACTATTACAGAGATATAATTGCACTTTGGTGTTGAAAAGAAGAAACTGGGATCCCAACATGATTGTGAATGCCTTTATCTGGTAGCTTAAATCAAATCCTTAAATTTCAAAGTCCTTGGCAGCAAGTTTTAAGAACTTTAATTAAAAAAGAAGTCTTCCTTAAATAAATCAAAGCTGAAAGACTAAAAATTGTTAAAGGAGTTACTGCAATAATTGCAGTAGAAATTATGTTGGAATATGTACCAGAAAGCACAAGTAAAAGCATCAAAATCAGAAAACAGATTCAGGAAGCCTGTAATCCAAGATGTACCTGTGCAGCATACAAAGTACCCCCAAGATTTGTAATCGTTATTCTCATGACATTAACATATTTTAGATCAGATTCTGCAACATCTCACACTATTGGAAGTCAGGAGTGATTTTTCTAATAGAATTACAAAAAAAAACCCAATAAAAATGAGAGCAGGCTCCAGCTCTGCAAATTTGGCTGATCCTTGGCAGAAGCAAGAAATGTTTGCATATATTTCCCCTCTCCTGCCTTGGAGGTGGTATCTTGCATGCAGTAGTTAGTTTTCATCTCGCCCAGCTTGTAATTCTGTTGCCTTCTGTTCTTCATATCAGGGAAAAAATATTCCGTTTTGGTTTTGTAAACTGTGTTAAGAGGCAAAGGAGTGTGAACTCAGACCTTCCTTTGGAAAGACGAATGCCCCCAGCACCTGTGCAGGACCGCCATAAGGCGCAGAAAAGCATCTCTGCGTTTGGAGTCACAGAACGTGCTGCAAGCGATTTGGCAATTTGTCTAAGAGATTTTTTGATGTACGATCACCTCTCACAAAAATTACAGCTCTCCCATGCGGCTCCACAAGCTCTGCCTCTCCTCATCTACATCAGCACATTGAACTTGTCCTTGCCTCTACCTCTTTCCAGTGCCGTTGCTCGGGATGTGCTGTGGGCTTGTGCCACCTCCCAAGATAGCCTCTGCCACCCGTTTGCTCCTCTCTTCCCCGTGCATCTTGGGCAGTGTCCCATACTGCCTCTGTGTGTGGACAAAACTCTCCTTAAAGCATTACCTTTCCTTCTCTTAAATACCATTTTAAGATGATATCCTTGCTGATTGTAGTCAGACAATTCACGAGACTCCTGGTTTTGGTGAGCTCTTTTCATTACGTGCTCTTCCCTGTGTTCCCTCCTTGCCTCCGCCTGTGCCCTGAATGGCAAAGGCTCTTCTGATCTTGCCATTCTTCCAGTTCTGCAAAAGTGTTCACAATTATGTATTTCAGCATCATTTTTTCTCATGATGTAGCTGATCTTGTCCATGTGTTGACATACCATAAGTAATACAGGTCATTTCCCCCAATATATAGATTAGTCTTCAGCTATTGGTCCCTCTTTCTGCTCCCCTTCCGCCTTCATTTGCCGTAAAGCTAAATATGGATGATTGATGGCCCTCATCAGCTTCCTGGCATGGCATTTCCCACTTTTTCACGATGAACTCAGGGATGTCACATCTAGTTAAACAAGAATTAAGCAAAAACTAAGCAGCTAATGTAGCACTGGCATAGGGCTGGCTGCTTATTTCTGTAAGAGGACACCAAGGAAAGGATGGAAAGGGCAGGCAGCAGTATTGTTTATACAAGTGGGTAATTACCTGTAGTGAGGCTGTGTAGCAGCTCCTGGCTTTCCCTGATGTGTTTCTCAGGTGAGAATGAGATGGAGAAAAGGGAGATAGCTGAATATTTTGTTTCCCATGTGATTTTCTATGTGCATCTTCCAGTGTCGATAGAAGAAGTAACCTCACTGAACTTGTGGACAGCAGTAATGTACAGGACTAGCTAAAGTGTGGGACTAGAGAGGAGAGAACGACAAAGGAGCAAGAAATAGGAATGGCTTAGCTTCTAGGGTAGGAGGTTGGAGGTTAAAGGAAAATTGGAAAAAAAACCCCAGGTGCTGTGGAGATATTCCCATTAATCTTTCAAGCTGGGCGGCTGACATCCTTCCATAGTCAATGGAAGGAGGTGAATGCCTATAGCGTGCCTTAACTAGAAACCTAAATTAGAGGGTTTTAATACCACCTGTTTTATTGTTATGATCCATGATCTTATTAATGCATTTTTAAAATGAAAGAAAGTGTCAGACATCAAGAAGGATAAAGGGTAGGTGGAGAGCCTGAACATCTGGTAAATGTTCTTTTCTGTTCATTTTAATCATAATTTTGGGTGGTTTTTCCCTTCCTGTTTCATTATTTTTAGTTAAATGATAGTGCAGCTTAGCATTAAACTGATTTTGGAAAGAAATTTGACTGCATTCTCCTCTTGCCAAGGTGGCTTGATCTCTGGAATGCAATTTCTTGCGTTAATGCATGAACCTTTTAATGTTTGTTTATTACTTGTTTGCAATGCAGTGATCTCTTCTGTAAAGATGTGTCCTCAAGTGTGGATTACTAGATTAAAGGGTTTGGCCATGTCTGTGGCCAAAACCAATTTTTTGGAGCCATTTAACTATGTTTTTTTGAACAAGTACAGTGCTGACTTTACTGGCCAAATGTCTTCACTTTAGTAAGAGCAGCTGCATTGTCTTGTATTTTTGTATTACTGAACCTCTTGTATTTTTGACAGGGAGATACGCATGGCAGTAAAATTTGCACACCCAAACACAGCTCTCAGTTATTGACAACTTACAAAACTTTGCAAATACAGTAAGCGTTTGAGTATGTCTGGGTTCACGTTTCATAGCAAGTTTGTAGGAAATAAAAAATCCTCATAGAGGCATCCAAATATAGCTCGACCATTTTGTTCTCTGTTAAAATATGTCAGAGCAATGTCTGGGAAATCAGTGTCTTCCATTAGAGCAATGCTAAACCTCAGACAGGTGCCTTGCCGGTGGCTGACCCCAATATAATTGTACTGGATCTGCAGCAATCGGTTGTCCTCTTGTGCGTCTCTCCCACACCATCATCGCTTCCCTTAACTTTTTACAGTAAAACCCTGTCAAACTCATAAATGCCTTTCTCATTTTTTTTATCTCTGAGGGCTAAACTTCTAGCTGACATTCTGATAGATTTTTATAAGAAAATGCCTACCGAGCACATTTTTGACAGCAGTTCTTGCACCTGACCAATTAGCGGAGCTTACGGTAGGTGTCTCTTGGAAGGCTGCACAGGCAGAAGTCCACTCAAGGTGATAAGCTAGCAGTTACAAAACAAATGATGTCTCACATGAGTTGGTGATTACTGGCTCCTCCATAACGCTGTGTTCCCACAGTGAAAATTGAGATGAAAGTGCTTTTTAGCCCCCACGCCAGTTTTAAAATCACTCTCTTTTCTTCTGCCTCTGAAGTTACAACCCTTGAAGCATATTAATGACGTGCTGTATGTGGCTATCTGGAGGGGGTTTATGGACCCACCACCCTTCAGCTGTTAGCTCTGTTCTCCTGGAGGATGCATTGCTGATGGCGTGCACACCACTGGGTGCGATGTAGAATAAGAAAGGATTTTCATAAAGCACCTGCAACACCACGACTTGGAGCAAAATATTGCCTCTGGGAGAGCGGCATCCACTAGCTTGGTGATGGCCACTTCTTGAGCTGTTTAAACAAGAGCTCAAGTAATCATGTGTGGCCACTCCAATTCAAAGATACATATGTTGAAATTTAGGGCTAAAAAATCCTCAAAGGATATCTTAAAGCTCATTATGAATGAACAGTGAGGTGTGAGTTGGAGTGATTTTTTCAAGCTCTGTAATTCTTGTACTTTCTGGAAATTGTACTGACACTTGAAACATCAGATTAACTGAGAGGTTTTTCAGCTCTGATTTCAGAGGTGTTTTAGGCTGAATATTAAGGAGAAAAGAGCTATGCACAGTGAAGTAATATCCCAGGTAACCTGATGAAAGCCATATAAATAACTGTTTGAAAGTAAGACTTTATTATAGTGAAACTAAGGCTGTATTGAGCTAGTTGGAAAGTTATATTGACGTTATTCAATAATGTTTTATCTCTACTATTGGTGATTCTAAGCTGTGAATTTATTAGATGTTACTTTTGGGAAGATGGACACCTATATATTTCTCTAAGAAAGGACAGTCATCTGGGATTCAATACATGGCTGAACAAAAAAAGAAGCAAGAAAATTAAGTTTCACTGGGAAAGTGGGGCAAAAGTTGAAAAAAAACCAACATGTGATATGGGGATGACCAAGTGGAATCAGATAATCTAAAACCAAAGATCACCTGTTGAACCAAATAAATAATGCAGGAAGACTCTGGGTCTCCAGGGATCTTGGGCTGAATTGGCAACAGAGCCCTTGCCTGCTGATGTGAATCAATAGCTGACAGCTCTGCTGCTGCTGTGCAAGCGGCGGGGATCCCCCCGGGCTGATCCTGACGGTCTCCATCATCAGCTTGCGTTGTCCTGAGACAGCCATAATCTCCCTGCCTCGCATTGTGGTGTCTGCTCTCAGAAATCACCACCTGCTGAACTGAAGGCCAACTCATTGACCTACTTCTCCTGCAGAAACTTCCATCCCCTACGTATACAAGGCTGTACGCTTTGAATAAAGGTTTAACATGAATAAAATACCCATCAGCCAGCTGACCATCCTGATGCGGACAGGAATGTGGCAACCCAGCCTGGGTGACTGTGTTTTGAGCACAAAGGTGTCCTCAGGGTGAAGTCCCATTGACGCTTAGATTTCTGCTACTTGGTTGCATCCGAAAGTATGATTAAAGTGCCTTGGGGCACTTACATTTTAGCTTCACATTGTTTTTAATGTACATATTAAATAATCATAATCTCTACAGAGGAATGTTCTGCAGCCCAAGGAGAGCTAGGTCAGGCAGTAGTCTAGTCCCTGTGTTTGTTGTGACTTCCAGGAGACCTCAGCAGTTCCCTTGCCTCCAGGTTTCTGCAATCTAATGCTGTGATGAATCTCGATGGTTGGCAGACCAAGCGATTCAGGAAAACCAGCCCATATATATCAAACACCAATAGCAATAAAAGCTTTCAGATTATCGTCCCAACTGCTTATTGAAGAAGGAATAGGTGAAGGAAAGAATGAGAAAATGAGTGTGTTTTGACAAATAGCAAAACACAGAGGGAGACCCTGGCTATTTTTCAGGCCCTATCATAAAATCAGAAACATTCAAAACCGGGAAGTGTTGGAGGGAGATAAGGGACACGTACATAGGGGCAGTGACGTTGTGGGTGATAATCTGCAGGAACCTGAGAGAAACGAACTGGTCTAATCTTCTTAGGTTTATCTCAGAGAAGAGTAAAAACAGTTATGCAGTATTGAGACACATGATTCCAGTTTGTGGGAGAATACAGATAAAAGCAACGCGGAGCATCCTAGAAGCCAGTGCCGCCCAATTAAGGGAAAATACTGAACTTAATCCCATAAGACTCAGCTCAATGGTTCTTTGTTAAGGCAGCAGAGTTCAGTGTAAACAAGTTAAATATACTGATATAAAACTGAATAGTGTAATAAACACAGATAGAGAGCTTGCCTTCCCCTGTAATGTGTGGGAAGAGAGCACAGTAAACGGGCCAAGAAGCCAGGGGAGAGCAAGTAATGTGATGTTTGAAGGTTCCTGTTTTCCATCAAAGCCTGGATAAACCTGCGTGCCCTTATGTTAGGGGCTTCAAGGGCTTGTGAGGGCTGTGTTGCCCAGGGTGTTTCCGAATGAGAATCCATGCTGTATTTAATGCCAGCCATATCATCCGGCTGCTGGGGCAGGGGGAAGAGTGAAGTACTGGTGTGAAAAGGCTTCTGGGGCTGAGCAGTGTCTGTGGGGGTTCATAACAGTTCCTGAGCGCACCAAGGGTGTAAATATCAAAGAAAGATGGTGGTTATACAGGATGGGGCTCAGGGGTGTAGCTAGGGTAATGGGGTGGAATTAAGAGTGGAGATAGAGACTGACTGTAAGGAAAAAATCTTCCTAGCTAATCAACCTGTACAACAATGCCCTTTTCAGACTGAAAGAGCTATTGAAACAGCAGCAAACTAATTCTTCCTTCAAGAGTTTCTCAGGTTCATTAGGTGCTACCAGAGGCCCAAGTGTGGATTGCTGCTGCATGTAATTCTGCTGATGGAGTGGAGCTATGGAGAAGAACAACCCCATGCACGCTGTAAAGTGCTTGTGGGAATGGCCCCGTTATTTCTGCCGTGTGGGATGAGCGCTCGCCTCTCCGCTGCTGTGCCAGCCTGATGGAGAACAACGACCTCGCTGGAGATGTGCTTACTCCCGTCTGCTATTGCTATGTCTGCGCTTTGCAGCATGGCATCCTGCAGAGATGCCTAACGTTGTCGTCTGTAGAGATAAAATGGGGTTGCATCGGTGAAGCCCTCTGCTTCTTGGCAGCAGTGGTTAGATGCCATGCCATACCGTGTGAGTACAGCTATGCCATGTTCGCTTGTTGACTTGTGCTGAGTATGGTTATGCCTGTAAAATATCCTGAGGTACATTTGTTCCTGCTGCACCCAGAGCAAATTTAAATAGAATTTCACAAAGAAAACAATTGGAAGGAGACAATGTGGTAGAGAAAGGTCTGAATGCTTAATATCACGTTGCTTTGGGAAACCCAAGAAAGTTAGGCTTCTATAGGCATTCAGTCTGAGGGGGCTAATTCCCAACAAAACTGTGCATTCTTATCATTAGAATTATTAAAAATGTCAGTTGTTGTAAATAGATATGCTATAAAGAAGTCTGACTGCGTGTATTACTGCACCCAGCAAAGATAAGCTTATCTTACTGTATCCTGCTTTGTTCTCTGTATTTGAGAGCTGCCATTACACACACCTGTGCTGGAGACCACCAGGGTCTCCCTTCAGTTCCTAACCTAATTTTCTTTATGTCTCCTGTAATTCTTCCTCAAGGAAAGGGGTATTTTAGCCACTGTGACATCTAACCTCATCCTCAGGAGGTCTGTTTAACAGCACAGCTGTTAAAACAGTACCAGTTATTGCCATTATCTCTGCCCCGGTCCTCCCCATTGGTGATGTCTCTTCTTGACTCTGGGAGTGTGAAAATACTTGAAGACTGTAATTTTTGGAAAGCCTCAAAGCATCTTCTCCAGTGGGCACGTAGAAGGATTGAGGCCCCTTTCTCTCCAGTTGACCATATGAATGCTGCGGCCCTTCGTGCTCTTTTGTACGTGCCAACAGCTTCCAGTTGCTGCTTCTTTTGCACCTGGGCTGGTGCAATGACAGTAATGGGGGGCTGTAATGGCTTTCGATGATGGAGAGATGGCATTTCCGTGTACACATTCCTGCTTTTGGGTGGAAAACTCAAGTGCCAGCAGTGGGGACATCTCTGATGTCTTCTGTGTGTTGTATAAAACTGTGCAGCTCCTGCCTAGTGTGCGATAAGGCTTTTTCTTTAGTTGCTTTGTTTTCACTCTGCAGTGTTCGGGTGCAGCCACAATCATTTTGTTTGGATGAGCGAGGAAGGGAAATCCCCTTTCTTTCCATGTGGGAAGCCTCAACTCGGAGATGCTCATGGAAGGCCAACTGGCTGGCAGCACACCGCAGCCGCCCGCTCACCTTCCTTGTGTTTAACAGTGCATCCTGCTCCAGAGCCATCCGTCCAACACATGGGGAAGCCAGGCAGGAACAGAGAGGAGTCAACTTTGTGGTTTGGGCTTTTTATTTTGAATATCCTGAGTTTTGCTGACCACCATGGTGATAAGCCTGGTTTGGTTTCACTGGTGTTCAGTGTTTGCCTGAGTTAGAAAGTCAGGCGTTGTCCTTAAGAAGCATCGGTTGCAGCATTTAGAAGGGAAACATGTTACCTCAGGCTTTTGTTTTCCTCCAAATTGTATTATCTCTTGGTTTTATTAAAAAAAATGTTTCCATGTCTAAATACACACAAGCACAAATACCAGTGTTATGCAGTTGATTGTTGGGTTTTTTTCCATCTCCATGGTGCACAAGAGGGAATTTGTTTGGCACTTTTCCTCTCTGATAATTTTTGTGGATATAATAGAAAGTAACAGAAGGCAGCTGTATTATTCCATTATACCATCTGAACCCAACCCTTCCCCCCAAACCCAAACTATTATTTATACCAAATGCAGTGGATTTTTCAGTGATCTCTACCCAGGGAGTATTTTTTTATACCCATCTGAAACAGTGTGCTGTACATCAGTCCTTCACAGTCTAGCCCTGTCAATATTTGGTGATTAAAAATGTTATTTGCAAACTGTCTGATGTCTATATGATAAACAGAGAGGAATTTAATGCCGTGCTTAAGTATTTTTAAATGCAACTTTGAGTGAGCAATTACTTTCCTTGCTGTCTAGTGTTCATCTCTAAGTTATTTATCAGTCTAAATGAAAAGGCGATTAAATGTGGATTGTTTCCCAATTCAGCATACATGGGCAGGGAGGATTTGCATGCATACAGTCTGTTGGCTCAGCAGGCCAAAAGCAACCGTAGAAATGTATGTGCCTGGCCTCTACACGCTGGTGTGCAGCTGCACTGTGGGAGAGGCTTTGATACAAAGCGGATGGAGCTCGACTCCTAACGCCTGCATCGCTCGCTGAAAGCAAAGATTTCCAAAAGTGACTTTGTAAAATAAGCTGAAAATAACTGTGGGAGCATTGTCTATTGTTCATATATAGAGCAAACGATGGCACTAATGTCAATATTAAACTGTCAGTTGATAGGTATAAAAGCATTAGCCTTTTAAACATTACTTCTTTTCCAAGTATTCTGATCTATTGGACGTTTCTCGTGCAATCAGAGACTGTTACGGGACTCACCAAACCACAAAGTAAGAACTGCAGTAGAGCCCAGCAGGGCTGCACATATTCCCTATTGCAAAGTAACTGGCCTTGCCTCTCCGCACGCCTCTGTCCTGCCTCAGCCCTATCGTGCTTTGTCTTGTACTTTGTCAAGCGTCTGTAAAACACAGCAAGCCTCTTCTTTTAGTATTTTCCTTTGTCTTTTCCTTGCCTTTACCCCTTTCTGTGGCACTGCCAGTATTGCTTGTTACCACATTTCTCCTCTTTTTTTGTTTTCACTGAAATGCATTTCTGTACAGTGAATATTTGCCATTATTTGCTCACATGCAATTACAGTTGTTCTCTCTATTTTCTTTCTTTTCACTTTCCTGTCAATCAGCTCATATTTGCTCTTTGTGATGTCCATGCGTACATGTATATACTCGCCCACGTGCCAGGTACCACACACTGACTAAGCAAGGGGTGTTAGTAACAAAAACCGGCAGGAGCAGTTGGCTGAGAAGCAACCCAAAGACCTGGAAGCCTCTATCCAGAGGCTGGAGAGTCCAACTTGCCTTTCCAAATATGCCGTCTGTTTTACCCGCGCCCGAGTTACAGTTGAGAAATGGCAGAAGAATTGATGAGCAGATGTAGCCAAGAGAGTGTTTGCTTTATTTAAATAATTGCTTTTTTGTTTGTTTGTTTGTTTTCCTTCCCCATCCTGCGTGCTACTGGCAACATTATGACCTGGCTAAAAAGTTATCCTCTCTGTTCAGTTCCAGCCACTCTCTTGGTTACAGTTTAGCAGCTAGAGCTAATCCAGTAAAGAAAATATTGTCTTCTTTGTGGGATCATCATTTATGGGATGGTATGCAGGCTGGTTGAACTCTGATGTGGTTTTGATCTACAATGTAGAACTATTTTTTCTGACCGCCTCTCAAAATGCATGTGCAGTCCACACAGGCATACTGCCTCCCTTCAACTTTAATGTACAGTTTATATTTTAAGTATGCAGTATGGGCTAATAAATGCGGTGCTCACTTAATGATTAATACACAATTTAGAAATTTTCTGTGGAGTTCCTCATTCAGAGCTCCGAAGGCCAGACGTAGACCACGATGATGATGGTGGTCTGTTTTGACCTCTTCTATAGCATAAGCTACTTGGCTTTGCAGCCAAATCCCTGCCTACCTGTGGAGCTGGAGCAGTTTTGTAGAACAGCACCTCACCTTGACACACGCTTCGGCTGAAGGCAGATATATCCTGGATAAGCTGATCCAGTAATTTCCTTCATGCTTAAAAAGTTCCCCTTTTTTCATAATTTGACTATGAATTTGTCTAACTGCAGCTCTCAGCCTTGGGAATGTATATCTTTATCTGCTAGCTTAAACATACCTTTACTAAGAGAAACCCTCTCTGTCTATTCCCAAAACTGATTGAGTCTCCTTTTTCCCACCTCTCACCTGAACCTAAGAGGTAGGTTTCTTTAGTTTGTTACTGTAAGACAAGTTTTTCAGACCTTGAATTATATTTCTGGGTTTCCTTTAACCACTCTGTCATTATCATTGTTACTTTTAGAATGCGGAACTAGGACTGTAGGCAGTGTTATAACAGTGCTGTTAATATTTAATATAATGGTAATTCCACTGCCCTATTTCTGAATGAGAAGAGATTCCCTGGATTCCAAAATGTGGTCTGACAGTCTGTGATTTATTCAACGGAGCTCAGTGATGCTACAGATAGATAGTTTCAAGCTGCTGGAAGATCTCTTTAAAGCTCTCTCAGGTGTCTTTCTGTTACCCTGTATCTGGTATGATACAGCAGAGTTATTTCTTTTTATGACTCAGTATTGCTGTTTTATCTGATAATGATACCATGCTTTGTTGACAGAACTGCCGTCGTATGGATTGTCGCTAATTATACTGGTGTTTTAAATGTTTACCTGGAAAGCAACAGTGGACATGCCACTGCTCACCTTGGCAATTTGATTCTGGTCTTATTGATCTTACTGTCGTCTGTTGGCTCTCAGTTGGTTCAAATCCTTCAAATTTCTCACAAAGTTGGGTGCATGCGTCTGGACATGCTGCCCAAGCTGAATCTGTGCCATAGCTGAAGTGGTACTTCAGTGTTTTACAGACTCCACATTTGTCTTGTCTTTTTATGATATTATTGAATCACATTCTCTTTATGGTTCTCTAAAATTTCTGGATCCAGGGCAGTGGTACCACTAAGGGGCCGGTTGTGTCTCATCCTGTGTTCTCTGGTCGGTCTCTCATCGGTGTAGTTCTGTAGTTCTCTTTCAACCCATTTTTTTCCGTCCATTTCTCCAATTCATAAAGCCCATTTTGAATTCCATTCCTGTCCTCCAATTACCTCGCTGTCCCTCTCACCTTGGCAGCATCCACAGCGTCAGAAAGAATCATTTTCAATCCATCAGCCACAAATTAATGAAAACAAGGAATATGACTGGATACAGAACATAAAGCTCTGCAAAGCCATGCGTGAGGTTTCTTGCCTTGTTTTACACTACTAAGTATTCAGACTATGATTTTCCAACATACTTTGTACTCAGCAAGTATTAGATTCATCCAGACCGTATTTCATTAGCCTGAGAGGTAGTGTGAAAGGCTTACTAAAGTCCACATAATACCTGCCATTTCATCCCTGTCCACAGCATCTGGTATCTTGTTACCGAAGAACATCAGAATGATTTCACACGGTTTGTTCTTGACAAACCCATACTGCCTGCTAGTCATCTCCTTGTTATTTTCTGCTGCTTATGGATAATGTTTGTAGGAAAATAGTTTTCCAAGAAAACTGCTATGCGGTTCACTGTTTGTTTCCCCCTTTCCTCCTCCATCTCTCTCGCATTGCATCTTCTGGAGAAAGCTGGGCTATCTTGTCTCCATCATTCCTCAATAACCCCATTGACCCAGAAGTTATTCTGAGTGTCTCTTCAAGTTTGCCCTTCTTGTTGGCCAAATTTTTCTGAGCCAGTGCCCATCATAAAAAGTTTGTCTTGCCTTTCTTTCCCTTCACCCTGTTGGTGATCTTTCATTTCCTGCTGTTCCCTCTATTGTAAATTGGCTGGTTGCAGTGCTGGGCTTTCTCTGTGTGGCTCCTGCGATGAGTAACAGTGTGTCCCTTTTCTTTATTTCTTTGACTTGTCAGTTCCTTTCAAATCTGCCATTCAACTTCAGTTTCTTGTATCTGCCTTTTAATTTTCCTCTCTTTCTAATCTGTGATGGGCTGAGTGAATACTTTCTTTTAGACCGTTTGTGTGATCTTTAAATTACTGTATCCTCTAATTTATACTACATGCTATTTGCTCTGTTGCATTATTTAATTCTCCAAAAGGTTTCAGGTGGAGCGGTTTGTGTATAGGATACACTGCAAAACACAGCCGTGTTGTGTAGTCTCCATGTCCTTCTACTTTTCCCTTTTATTTACTGTTTTGGGAAACAGCCTTTTTCACTTCATTATTTCCAGAATCATGGATGCATGAAGGTGGTGCTCCAGGGAATGGCAGAGGTGTGAGAACTGCTGAATCACCTGTGCCCTGACGTACCCTTCCTGAACGCCTCAGTGGTACAGAGCAGGACTGGTGCTCTGGTCGTGCTTGTTATGGGGTACGTTACCCACTGGTACAGGAACAAATCAGGAGTTCTGTTTTCTGGTAGGATTCCAATAGTCAGACACTCATAAACTTCTTAAGAACAAGGCAGAAAGAAAACAGAAATACATGCTAAGTGCTGATGTTTGCGGAACGTGGGCATATTTAGTCCAAAAATGTCTATTTGTTTGTTATATAGCTTCTCATTAACCAGCAATATATATAGGCACTATTGAGGAATATTTTAAATAAATAGGTACTGCAGCAAAAATTCACCATGATCAATATTTTTTTTTCCCCCTAAATTTTACTGAGGTACCTATGAATGTTCAGACAATCCTTACTTGCTACAGCATGACCCAAACAGTGGAAGTCAGTAGAAGACTTTCCATTGATTCATGTGGATTTGTACAGGTCCATGTGAAGCATTTAATCTCAAAATACAGTCCAATGATAGAAATGTAGGAATCTAAAAATATACATATATATATATATTCCCTGCTTGGAAAGAAAGGAATGGAAATGCAGAAGAAAGATACCTGGACCTACAGAGACCCCAGCTACCCCGGGAGGTAGTGGCTCACAAGCACTTCCCTCTTATCTTTTGGCTCGAGGGATACGAGCACTCCGATGTTTGAAGTAGATTGGTTGGAATTTAACTTTTGGCTCAAGGGAGCCTTTAGTTTATTAAATATGAATATTCTTGCTGGGGAGCGGTCTCAGGGAGAAGCATGGTTTCTTTCTGCAGCACATTACTTTCCTTGAGTGAATGCATTTGGGAAAGAAAACTGAGCTCTTCTGTACCTAAATCTTTTCTGTCTGGATCCGCCTATAAGAAATATCAACAAAACCTGTCAGATCGTAATAATTTCAGGATTGTAGCTGCCTTCAAATCTGTGAATTCAGCCGGCTTGTCACGAGGCTGGCCTCTCAGCAGCACTGCTAGGAGTTCTGCATTACCTGTAATTATAGAGAGAAAATTGCTCAAGGTAATGCCATGTCTAAACGCAGTACTAACATCTGCCTGTCTTGGCAGTAAGACAGCTACCATAAATATGCGATGCAACAGGCTGTCAAATATCCTGGCTTCTGCAGTAACGTGCTCTTCTAAGGAAAATTTTCCAGCTCTACTTACTAATCAGGCTGTGGGTGATCTTTCTGAGCTTTGAAGCTACGGGATCTATCACGTGTCCATCAGCGTCTGTTCTGCTGTCCCTACGAGCATCCATTTCTGCCCGGATGCTGATGAGGAGGAGTCAGACCTGCTGCTGAGCAGACTGGGGGCAGAGTGACAGTCTCATCCTAACGAAACAATCAGGTTACGAGCTAGTTTGCATTTCTGTTCCTGCTTTTGCAGGAACCTAAAACCAGACTGTTTCTTGTTGTGACTGCGGGAAGCCCCAAGAGCACTTTGCAGTTCTCTCTGCTTCAAGCCTTTGGTGTAGTGTCATGGAAGTGTATTTCAGAAAACATAACTTTCAACTGCCTGACACTTCCCAATCTCTTCTGTTTCTTGTCTATAGTGCTATCAATCAAATTGTTCTTGTCGGCTAACGGGTTTAAGTCTCGTGTGGAAAATTGTCAGTCCAAGATCATACTATGTAAGGACAAATGTGTGACTGCTCTGCCACGCTAATTCATTCTTGCTTAAGACATGAAAATAAACTAATAGAATATCAATTTGAAGTTTTTAGACCTCAAAATGATTTAAAATCTCTTAAAAGAAAGACTAGGGCTGAAACTTTGTCTCCAAGGCATCATTTCTAACTTAACAGTAAGCTCTGATGGTCTTTTCTTTAAATTGCCTATTGTACAGATGCCTACAAAGCAAGTGCTTCTTTGGGACTGTTTGTGTTTAGTACCAGCATTTATTTCATTTCATGTGACAGATGACCTGGCTTCTAGATCTAGTAATCACTCGCTTATATCCCACCGGGGCAGGTTTTTGACCTACTGAAGCGCTGTGATGAGGTTTGGGAGCGCAGGCTGGCTGGGCAGGGAACCGCAGTGGCTGCGGGCTTGCTCAGGAGCCCCGTGTCCCCCAGGCTCAGGTGGCTCCTGGGACACATCTGCGTGGGCTTCGTTTGGCGTTTCGATCAGATGAGAGGAGTGGGAGCACCAGGCTGCCCAGGCTCCGTTAGAAAAGCTGATGTTTGTGTTGTCCGTGCTGATGAGTGAGGCTGCCTGCGGGCTGCAGGACGACTCAATACCGACTTAAATAGTGCGGCTCCTGCATTGCCGGCAGACCCCGGGAGATCTCGGTGTCAACCGCCTCCGCACAGCCCGCCTCGTCTGTCAGATGTGCGTGTGCTGTATGCCCACGTTATTGAATTTTTATCATTTAATTATTTTTTTCCGTAATGAAATCTACTTGAGTTATTGGTGGTGTTCATAGAGATCAGGTCCCACCTGGTAAAGGCCAGCTGGCTGCGTGCCGCCTGGCATCTCTTCTGCATCTCACCTGCAGGCTTCGCCAAAGACAGTGCCACCCAATTACGATTTAAATGTCTGAAAGCCTTTCATATCTGTTGTGAGTGACATTCTGTAATTGTGGGGTTTCTTACCAGATTTCAGGTTCAGCTTCATAGATTTTTTTAATTTTTTTATTATCCTAAGGCTTTGATTGTGAGACACACTTATGAAATCCAGACGATTGCTGGATGAAGCTGAATGAACTCTGCTTTATTCTTCACCATAGTCATACTTTTCATTCACTCACAAATAAGGGCCTGATTTCTGCTTGAGGGATTTTTTTTTTTTTTTAAAGATGGGGAAATCGAAGGATTAAATGCAACCTTACGTTGTAGCAATTTTATTTTAGGCAGATTTTCTGATTTTTTTTTTCTTTGCAATATTATACAGCAGCTAAACTAATGAATATATAATTTTCTTTCCTTTCTGCTTGTCATGCCCTGCTAACATGGACATCTACAAAGGCTCAGGTTGGTGTTGCAATCTGTCTTCATCTTACCTTATTGTTCTCATTTAGTAAAAAGGGGCTTCGATGTTGTTCTTCATCAGTCAGCTTTTTTTCCCCTTCCTCTCTTTAAAACTGGATCCAACATTATTACTGCATAACAGATTCATCCAGAGAGATGCCACGTTCGTTTGTTACCCCTGAAACTATCCTTCAGCTGCAGCAAAATGTGCTGTTCCAAAAACACGGGACATTGATTTATTTTATATCTACTTAAATTTGCTATGCTTACCTAGCTTTGTGATGGGGAGGCAACAGAAGCTACAGCACCTACAGCTTCTGGAATCAGCCAGAAATGCACCAAAACTCCCGCTAATGAGGTTCTGCCTTGCTTTAGACCCCTATATTTGACAACATAGTAAAATGGCATTTGTTAATATCTCATCCAGATTCCATATTTTCTTGATAGTGAAGAAGCATAATTAAAAAATAAAATAAAAAGGAACTGGCCATTTGTGATGGTATTCACATGTCCTTCATTAACACTTAAACATCTCCACTTTTTTGCCTAACTCTGAGACAAAATTGTCTTGCCTAAGTACTTCAGGTAGAAATAAATACCTAATATCTGCAAGGTTATACTCTGTGCTGCATTCTGCTCCTCAAAGGCTGTAGTGCCAGTAAAACCTGGAGTAAAACCGGGGAGGCCAGGAGCTTCACATTCTCCCTTTTTTTCTCAGGTTGAATGATGCCACCTTCTTCTTTTAATCTCCAGGAAGGTGCGCTCACACTTTACAATTTGGTGGTTTTAATGCCTGCACCAATCTTACAGAAAAGAAAACCACTTACCACTAGAAAATATGAATTAATAAACCTTACTGAGTTACGTGTTAGTTCTATAAGTGTGAGCTGTAATGACTGGGCTTCAGCACAGCTCACTTCAATTAACTTTTTAAACAAGGCATTTTCCATTCGTTGCACTTAAGAATTTGAAATACAGCGGTGTCTGTCTTTGCATATTTAATCATCCATTAGAAGAAAATAAGGGATTTACCAGGAGCATTTTTTAAAGTCCAGCAAAAGAGTAGATACAGTAAAAGCATCTAAAAGCCATGGTGAGGGAATGTGGAGCATCCAGATGACTTTATAGCAAGAATATTCTGCTGCTTTCCTAATTTCTCCTCTTTTCTTTTTCCTTATTTTACAGCCTAAATTTTACAGTGCTGCTTTTTTTGAAGCATTTCAGGCTTCATCCTGAAATGTCTTTATCTGAACTTTTCAGTATCTGATTTTAAGCTGAGATGTCATCCAGTTAGTGCAAGAAATAGGGCATTTCCAGATTCAGTCCCCTGCTCCCTGAGGGCTCCCTCACCAGCCTCTAATAAATCACTTCATTCTTCATCCTCAGTTTTCTCGTGTGTAAATTAGGATTAAAGTTGAGCGGTTTTGAGGATCGGCCTATAAGTAGATTGTCAAGAGCTGCAGAAACTTCAGAGGATTGATAATTGTTTTTACCCTTCCTACTAATCGAGAATCACTTTTCGATGTGTTTTTGAAGGCTGTCACCATGGTTCCTCCCTTAGAGTAATGGTGAAGGGTCTGTTTCTGTAGGAGCTTCCACACTGCCCACAGGGCAGAGACTGGGAATTGGTACATCTTTCTGTCTACGGTATAGTAATTATTGCCCAGACTCTCAATTTATATTTTGTACTTTGAATAAAATCGATCCAATCCTTTTGCCAGCTACAAAGTTTTAGGCAGGTCTAGGTTTTCTAGAAACTTGGTTCAATGCCAGTGAAGACTTTTCATAACCTTAGCGAAGTTCTAATTGATTTTCTTTTTTCTGTACCACAAAGGAGGTAAAAAACAGTAACTCCTTTCACTTGAGTGTAAATGAAAACTGAAAGTGCTGAATTTGCTTCACGAATATTTAGCAGATATAGATATCTGCAAGAGGCATGAAAAATTCAGGAATTCCAGTAATTTCAGAAGTCTTGCTGCATACTGATCTATTCAAAGTTTTGTGCTGTAAGTCATTCTTGAGCAGTATTTTTTTTTTTTTTATTTTATTTTGGTGGCTATTTGCAGTATCCAAATACCTAAAGACAAGTATTCATCAGTGAAACAGCTGCTTTACAAAATCCAAATTGCTTAAAAAGTAATTGTTCAATCAATTTTAATACTGGTGAGCGGTTAGCATATTTCTGGTGATTGTGATCAATATATAAACTAATATGAAATAAAATCAATTTTATTTTAAAGAGAACTATTTAATGTTGAAATTTTAATGAGGTCATTTCTGTGATGTAGTATTTGTTAATGTGCAAGTACTTGTCCTTCAGATATACAGTTAATTCACTAAAGCTTTTAAATGCGTGCTTAAATCTGCCAAATCAAACATGCATTTAGGTAATTAACAAAGTAAGTACTCCATTTTGAATTCAGTTTTAAAGAACTAAATCAAAGAAACTCATTATTAGAAATTATCTGTTTTGGATTAAATGAAATGGAAAGGCAGTATTAGAGCATTAGAAAAATTATTCAGTTAATGTATGGACACCTTATAACCAAAAAAGAGATTTGGATGAACTAGATGGAGGCAAATTTTCAGGTAATTGCAGTGGATGGACATCTTTGGAGCTGTATTTCCCAACGTGCTCCGGATAAGTTTGTGTCAGGCTGGTTGCACAAGAAGTGATGACCATGGTCCAGGTTTCACGAAGTGGTGGCCAGAAGCTGGAGGAAGAGGAGAGGGCCACTCTTGCACAGTGACATTCCACCGCTGCCTCCTCTTGCAGCGTGGAGATGCAGGGAACATCAAAGTGGGTATGCAAAAAGTATGAAAAAAGGGAGCCCATTGCTGGCCAGTCTCAGTAGGAGTGGTTGTAATATCTGCACTTGAATTTCCTTACCAGCAAGTGTCTTTGCAAACCAGAGCAAATCAGCTCTTTCCTATAGGAGATCTTTTCTAGCTTTAGTGTTATTCATGGTGGTCTCCGTAGTTTAAAAGTAGGTTGTTACTTCTTTGGTTCTGGCTGTTTCAATGTATTAGGTCTAATGTAACCTTGGTGTAAGGGCAGCAATGTGAAATGAACTTGTGTTAGCAATGAATTTAGCCCATTTTTATTAGAAATGAATAGCACAGAGGTTGTCCTCAGGGTCTCAGGCAACTGCTACAGTGATCAGTTTGGTTGTTCTAATATAATAAGCAGATATTGACTTTAGTTGAGGTGAACACCAAGATTTACTGTCTTGAAAGCTAAAATATCGACTGAGGGAAAACCAGAGTCAATATTTACCTGAGGGACGATAAATCTTGATGTTCACTGAAATATGAAGTCACTATGATTTTCAGAAGTGTTGGACTTCGTTCTAGTTTACTCTGCAGGTGCTCATCAGACACAGTACCTGAAGTATAGGTATGAATTTCTTTTAATTAATCACGTCAGCTGAGCAAGTGTGCATGTTTCTATACATCCTTTGCAAGATAGGTGTTATTCCTGACCTACATTTAAATAAATGAGTTACAGAACATTATAAATCACGCCAAAGCTCTCTGGTGGTTAGATTTTCATTAATATGCAAGTATCAGCTATTAAAAGAGAAAATAAATAGATTACTGATTATATATATTGTTGAAGTAACTGTTGACATCAAGATACTTTAGCAAGGACTCAGAGTTTGCATTGGAGTGAATAGGAGCTGGCTTATTTTTTAGGGCAAGCCTTTAGCAGTTTGTCTCTTAAAAAGTAGCTTTTGTCTTTCTTCCCTTTAATTTATTTAGAACTGTACGCATCAACTTGATTTTAGGACTCAGACATCAACATATTCCAGATTAATTGTGGCTACAAAGAGTGATACAAGGGTCCTATGAAAGTCAGCGGCAAAGCTCCCGTTAACTTCAGTCAGGCATCATTTCACCCCTTGGTTCATCGAGCCCAAAACTCAGCATGTGAATATGAATAAAAATTGAGGAAAACAGTTAGTTTCCACAAATGCTAAAAGTATTTTGTTTGTGTTTATTTCTTCAGCGGATGAAAGCTGAGGTGCTAAGGGATGGAGCCAGGCTGACCCCCTGGGCTCTCTCTCACCTGAGCAGTGCAGAACAACTGGCCCCTGTGCCCAGCCTGTGGCCTTTAGTTTCTGTCCTTCAGGAGACAGATTGTGGTAGAACAGCTCCGTATGTGTGTTGGGTGGCTTGGTCTGAAGGGTTTTGTACAGGCACTGTTTCCATACATTTGGGGAAAGGTGAGCATTAGGCAGATTGTTTTCAAAGGAACTGTTGTCTTTGGGCTTGGGAAGATAAGTGGTGTAGTTGGACAAGAGACTTTGGTATCTGCAGTGGATGGCAAACATGATGTGGGCTGGGATACTGAGACTGTTGAATTTGAAGCTTGGACACACTCTATGTTGCAGCCAGGGATCTGTGGGAGCACATCCCAACCTTCTCCCAGCTCAGGCACTTTGGGTCCCTGGGCTGGGTGAGGAAGGAGGACACCACATCCCATCCCTGCCTCTGCTCAGGGTCAGGGGATGGTGCTCCCATGGACCCAGGAGGTGAGAAGTGATCACAGGTTACCCTGGTTGATGGGACCAGCAAGGCTTAGCCAAAATCCTTTGAATACGCAAACTCCAGAACATCATCTATTTGACCTTCTTAAGTATCACAGCTGTTAGCAAAAGATAGGAATGAAAGGCTCTAAGGCTTTTTAGTTTTTAAATCCAAAAAAAGAGGAGTTGGAAGTGATTGAAAACAAATGGTGGGAAGCCAGGAGAGAGAAACAGGAGGAAAACATTGTCCTGTGGAGGAAGGGAACATACCCCACATCGCCATGGTTTTTAAATGCAAACAGAATCACAAATTACATTCACAGCTTCCAAAATGTGTACCCACAGAGCTGCAGCAGTGGAAATCTTGTGCCTCTTTCAGACTCCCATTTAAAAGGTGTAACGAGCCTACTGATACCTGTTGTAACTTGCTCGGAAGAAATCTGCCCCTCCCAATGAGGTGTGGTGGTTATTTACACCTTCCCCCTGTCTTGGAGATAATACCAGAGGTGGCATTGCTCGGTGCCGACGTGGGGCAGAGGGGCGGGTTTGTTCACAGACGGGACATGCAGTGGTGTCAGCACAATAACTTAGTAAAACGGGTTATTTGTAACAATTATATTTTGAGGGTTTGATGGCGAGTGTACCCTGGGAATCCTGACCGCATTGGAGGCACCGAAGAGGTCAGCAGCCGAGCACCCGTGGAAGGCAGAGCCCGCAGGAGCTGCAGGGTCAGAGCCGGGCGTTAGGGTCCCGCAGGGATCATGCGGCCGGTGCTGTGTACTCTCCCTCCTCCGGTGCAGAGCCGGGTGTCCGTGGGAGGAGGAGAGCTGATGGGGCTTCACGTGTAATCATACCGGCTTGACACGATTAGGCAGCAGAATACAAATGCTCTCTATTAATGGCTTTATTATTGCGATCCCGCCTGCTCTTGAAAGAGCACATTTGAAGTATCACTTCACATCACGTGTATTTGTGTCGCTGCATATAGGATCTCTGTTTTGTCCTCACACGTTTCCTCAGATAGATTTTTAGTTCACGTGGCATCCCATCCCTGCCCAAACCCTGCTGGGTTTGTTACGCAGAAATCACATCAGGTAAATGCTGCAGGAGGTTTTGGCCACCAAAACGCAGTTGTGGTAAATTCCTTTTGTTAAGCCTGTCCTGCTATCCGCAGGTGGGCTATGCTGGTTCAGAGAGCTCTGAGGTTTAGCAGATTCCAATGCAGAGCGATGAGAGGTGACTGAGAGAAGGAGCCAGGATTTCCAAGGGCTCAGTCTCGCCCAGGCAAGGAGCAGGGGTGAGTGCTGCAAGGCTGGCAGTGCTCACGTCGTGACCTGCAGCATTCACAGCGATATCCTCTAGCCCTGAGGACAGGTTATTAATTAGAGCAAAGAAAAGAACCTTAAATCCCTAAATCCACTGTTTGTGCTGTGCCTGCCCCAGCTGCCCCGCCGTGCTTTCAAAGGAGCGCAGGCAGCACCCGTGCCGTCGCCTCCCAGTCTCTCCCAACCTTGTCTTTCTCTCCAAAAGTCTAAAGAGCAGGAACAGGCACCCACCTAGCTCTTAATAAACATATTAATAAATAAGTTTTATCTCCCTTAACGCTGCCCGGTGAGATGTCTCCTCATGGGCTGCAGTCCCTGCCTGCTGGCAGGCAGTTCTTGCAAAGATCGGCACATCACTCTCTCTTGGTTTTGTCTTCTCTCTGTGACGAGGGAAACTGATCACGCCTAAAGCACACATTTCCTTCTTCGACTAATCGTCTCCTGCAGACGGCGGTAGGTTTTGTCAGACAAAGCCAGAGCACGGTTTGGGTTTTTTTTTCCTCCCTCCCTGTAGAGCAGGGAAACTAATAAATACTCGCTGTCTCTACATCCATCTCCTGGCTGTCTTTGGGGAACATGAAGGCTTTGCAGTGCCTAAAGAGGGGTTGTTATTCTCCCTGGTGTGCGCAGGGGAACGGCTGCAGGTGTCGGTACCTCTCTGAAGGTGACGGGCGGGATGGTGGCCCCGTGCTGGGCTGGCTGTGCTGCCACATCCCCCCGCGCCTGCGGGGTCCCCCCTTGCTGGTGCTGAGCACAGGTCCTGCTCAGCACGCGCTTTCTCTCTTTGCTCTTGCATACACCCGTTAATGAGAGTGGCTGCACAGCTAACGAGGGACGCTTCTGGCGCTGCTTGCTCAGTCTAGGAACCAGCCTCTATATGCACTTTATACAATATATGAATACCTATATATCATATAGTTAGGCCAAATATCGCCGCCTCAGCGTGCAGGAATCATGAGCCCGTATCGAGTGACTGTGGTACACTGTGATCTTTCAAAGACCTTCATGCAGGCCCAGCAAAAGCTGGAAACGTCACACACCGCCTCCGGGCGCTCCCCCGAAAGGCTGCAGGGTGACCCCACTCGCTTCTGCAAGAAGGTTGTTCTACCAAGCGCTGTCGCTGTGCGTGTTCCGGCCCTGCCACAGTAGCACCAATACATTTTCCACGTTCTCTCCTGTTATTTGTGCATGGACTGTGGAAGAGGATTTGTGCTTAATAATACGTAGGAAAAATCATACTACTCATATTACTGCCTTTGCCCTCTTCATTCCCCTCCCTTCCTCCTTCCCCGGCATGAAACGCGATGCTCTTACTTGTTCATGCTCTGCTTGCCCCCACCAGTCCCGACTTCTATTGCCTTCAGCCCTTTCTTTTCTTCTTCAGGTATTCTGCACTTTTTAGCCTGTCGTACTCTCTCCTCTCTGCTAAACCTATGCCCAACGTTTATATGGACCCACAGTTAAAATTAGTTTCTGACATTTGCTGTTTCTGAGGGGTTTTCTTTAGCAAGGTATCTTCTTTTCATTTGATGTGAAGGTAATTTTCTGATGGGGTACCAGTTTTGTTTTCAAACTGGTATCTCAATCTTCTTGTCCCCCCACCTCCAAAATGTGGCAAATAAGGTTTCTTTATTGTTGTGGCCACAACATGTGTGGTCATAATCTACTATTTTTAAATGAAGCTATAAATTATTAAGCCTGTGGCTGATTTTTTTTTTTTNGCTATTAAGTTACAGTTATTTTAATGGTGAGAACTGAATGGCTCCACGGCAGCAAGGCCAAAGAGATTTTGGTGTGTGGAAGAAGAAATCTTAGGTGCACTGTATTTTTTCAGGGCTTCATTGTGCTTCATACAAAGCAGCAGAGAACACTGTATCTTCAAATCAGCTTCTGCTGAAAAACTGGATTCAAAATAAATAAGTTTTATTCATTACTGTAATAGAACTGTTGATGCATTTGTTTGTTTAAACCTAAAAATCTGCTAACGTACTATATCTCAGTGTGCTGCTTCTAGCAACCTGAATATCCAGCACCTTTTAAAAATGTTTATTAATCTTTTGGCAGTATTTTTCTCTCTACATAGATACCATAGTTCAGGTGAATACACGTTCGTGTTTGATTGGGAGATGTGTTAGAGATAAGTCACTTGCAGGGAAAAAAGCATTTATAGTTTTTGTGTTTAAAAATGAAATTTATAGGACGCATAACATTTCATTCTTTTATGGTAAATTACTTACAAGGATACCTTAGAAGCAGAGGTAAATGAGTGCTGATTTTAAGTTTGTACTTTCTGAAACACAAAAGGATGCGGCACATACGGTCCTGGTGAATGACGTGTGATAGATTATAGCAAGAGCAGTCTGAGCAAATGAAATTGTAGTGGAGTTCTTCTGGCTGCAGGAAATAGCTGTTATTTATCCTCTTTCCTGAGATGCTGCATACATACTGCTGTTTATTATATACTTAAAAATCCCTTGGCAAGTCAATAATGAATAAATGAACTTAAAGGGTATTACAACACCCTTAACTTAAGGTGCATAAGCCAGGATATTTTTCAGTGTACTCGTTCCTGGGTTGGCTGAGACATTTCTGCAGAGATGCTAACCTGGATACTTCAAATGAACAGTTTTGATTCTTTCTCCTGGCAGGTGTACGAGGCAGTCCCATGCTACACCGAGTGCAATCAGTATTCTTGGGTAGTAGAACCATGGTCTCCGTGCAAAATCAACAGTGAACAAAATTCCCTCCACTGTGGAGAAGGAATACAAACGAGGACAGTCAGGTGCGTGAAGACAAAAGCACAGGTACTCCAGATTTAAAAGAGCTGTATTAAAAATACTTGCATAAAGCTGAAATATCTGGCCACCTGACAGTACGCTGCTGAGTCCAGTGTATTTCAAATGAAAAGAAACATGCATTTATGTGCGATGGTTTAGAGGAAAAGCATCTCAGAGGTGCAGCCTTGTGTTACGATCGAGATGTCTTTCAGGAAGAAGGCATGATGATTAAATTAGAATTCTTCAACCTAAATGCCATATATACATACAGCCCCCTGAGGTGCAAAGCCTCCGTATTCTGATTTGCTAACATTTTCCCCAAGTAATGGCACTGAATGCACCAGAGTGGTGTTCATTATTAGTGAGTATTTGTTCCCTAGGCACAGGGAAATGCTGAGTTATTTCCAAATGTTCGGATGTTACTAGCAGGTTACAAAGGTTTGTTCTTGCTGATTGTCATTTTCTGTTCGCTCATCTGTCAGCCGATCAGAGTTAAAGAACCCTCTGTATGAAGTTTGAAATATTTATTTAAAGTAGTTATTGACATGCGAGCATAACAAAAGCATGTCGTGCCTGTAGCTGGTTTTGGTTTGCATTAACAAGATTAATTCTGCATTTTGACCAGCCGCGCTGCATATACCTATTGTGTTACGTATAGCGTCCTATATGGGGTCGAGCAGACCTGTTGATGTCCATCCCTTCCGTAGTATGCTGATGATCCTCTAATGAAAATGTCTGTTTTCTGTGTAGGTGTGTGAGTACTGCTGAGGATGACGGAGGGGAGACTGTGTCCAACGCACTGTGTAATCAGGCTGAAATCCCAGACAGAACGCAGAAGTGTAGCTTGTACTGCCCCAGCGAGTGTGCAGTGTCTGACTGGGGACAGTGGAGCAAGTGTCCACAGGTAGGCTCTCCTGCTTGTGTCTTTGTTGCAGTGTTCCTCACGCGTTGGTCTTCTCTGTCCTTCAGCCGTTTCGTGAGATCGTTATTTTCTAACAAAGTAAATTACTTTCCAAGGGAAGTCAGGCTTAATGGATCCTGCCAGCATGGTTGAATCTGGAGATTTTTATATTTCTACAGAGCCTGAGCTATAGAAAATTAATTAGTAAAATGCATAGTCATAACTGGGTCAATTGATTCCATTCATCTTTCCACTTGGTCTACAGAAGAGGACCTCCCCAAGTACAGTGGGTGAAGGGACCAGTATTCTAGCTGCAGTAGGGGCTGGCTGTGCTAGGAAGTATTTGCAAGGGAGAGCTCTGTGAGGGATGTACAACTGCCATAACAACCTGCTGGAAAACGGTGGTGGTGGCACTCCTCTGAACAGGTCTTAGGCCTGAGGGAACCACAACTCTTCCTTCCCAACAGACACTTTTTCTGTCCAGTATCTCCCCCTCAAAAAAAAATTGAGGGAAGATTTGAAGCAACAGCAACAGAAGGGCATGGCAGCAAGATGCCTGAACAATTTGTCATGTCACAAAAATACTCAAAAATTTGTGAATTATGCAGGGGTTCAAGCCACCGCCAACTGCTCTGTGTTTTCCTAAATGTGCAAGATGGAAAGAAGCTGCAAATTCTGTCTTGTGAAAACTCTCTGACCTCAAAGCATGTAATTTCAAACCCATTGTTTCTCTCTGTTGGAACAGGTGCCGGGTTTAATCTCAGGGGTTTTGTAATAGACTTGCATGATGTATTTAAGTGACAAACATATATTCATTGCCCCTGTGTTAACAGGGGCATTATCAAAAGTCTGAGTGATTATTGGACAGGTATTTGTACTACTGCTGACACAGGTAATTTCCTTCCATAATATTTTGTGTAGCGTATCAATATACTATGTCAAATAAAATCTTGTGTTTCATTTCCTGCATTCGCCGCCTCCTGAGCCAGCATACCGCTGATGAAGTATAACACTCTTGCAACCGATACAGATGCTTGGATACCTTTCAAAGTCCTACTGTGGTTGGGCTGTTTCTTTGCCATTGACTTTTTTTTAAGAGAGAGATTTTCTTCATTTGATCATGCAGTGAGCAGAGATCGTCAAGGCCATAGGGTGTTTTCCAGGTGTCTTGGTGGCAGTTAGTTGGTCATGAAGGACTGCTTGAAGCTTTAAGTACCCTAGTATCCTTAAGACACCCTGACTTTTTGCCTGAAGACTCCTTTTTGGCAGTGGCGAAGCCTCTGCAGCCCAGAGAAGCAGGAAGGGGATCCTCAGAGCTTGTGGGCTGCACTCCATCAGACAGCATAGCTCTTGGCAGCTGCAGGACCGAGCGCCACAGTCCCTGTGTCTCCTTGTACATCCTTTTGCCACAATAGATGTTAATTCATAAATGTGAGGGCATCTGCATGCCAACGCAATTAACTGAACAATATGTTTTCACAAGCTGTTCTGCAATGCTTTGTTGTGAAACTGAGATGACTGTGTACGGATGGAGCATGTGTTTAAATACTTCTGTCCAGATACAAGGCAATAAACAGCTTGAGGTTTGATGGACAGATAAAACCCTCCCTTTGAAGAGTTTACAGCAGTGCTGTCTCCCTTTTGTAGTGACTCAGGCTATTTGTGTTCCTTTGGTTTGGAGAAAGGACCACACAGCACAGTCCCTCCCAGCCTGCACACACTTAACATCTCCAAAGCAAGCGGTGGGCTTGCTGTAAATGCAGAATGGCTGTACCACAACGGTGGTGTATCTTCAGTACGTGTGGGGGTACCAGTGTGATTGGGCAGGGATTGAGGGAAACATGGTGACCAGGAGTGAGGCATTGCCAGCACCAGCGTGATTAGTGCAACCCTCCATCTCCTGCGTCATCACTAGGAAAAGCGGTCACTGAGAGCTGGTGGACATGGTCAATGGAGTTACAAAGGCAATGGAGCCTACGCAGGATCCCATTTAGTCTTTAAGGGAGCAGCTATGTGCGGTCATTTGAGTAGCTCCACTCAACTTGAGTGAAAGTGAGAGCTTGGGTCTGGACCTTGCATGGAGACCCTACATGTAGACATCCAAATGCAGGAGTCTGCATCTGGAGCTGAACCTCGTTAAGTCTTTTGGTCAGACCTGCTGTGCCTCCAGCCTGCTTGAAGTGTCTTCCCACAGAGCCCAAAAAACGTATCAGTATGTTTTCCAGCCTAGAACCTCTTGCTCGTTAGGACTGTCTATTTAATTGTGCTTGTGGGAATTTTGCTCAATAGCTGGTATACTCATGCGTGGTTTCTGATTCATGCCAAACTTGAAGTAAATGCCTGTCTTCTGAGGATGTATAAAATGCTTTTTGAATATTCACCGAAAACCCATTTTCTAAGTATGGCTCCTTCCTCTTCCCCAAATAATCTGAAAAATTTGAGGGATCACATCATATTGAAAGGAAAAAGCAAAACTGTACATCCTGGCTGCTCTTTTTCAAGCACATTTACATTCATATCAAAATAGTTGGCACTCTTAGTCATAGCACTCCTGTGAGGCAGCTGCCAAAGAGCATTCTGGGAAATCTTCCCGTATCTCTGGTCATGTTTGGCTTGCTGGAGATAAAGAGGATTGATGAGATTTGACAAATTCTACTTTGTAAGAAATGAGCAACCACAATTTCAGCCTCATCTTTGCCTGAGTAGCTCTTTGATTTGAGATATTTACCTAAGATTTTGGTCAGGTGAGAATTCTTTTCCAGTCACTTTGGTGTTCTGCTCATATTTTATAGTAGTGATAATAAATTTATCCTGATAGAGGAATAACTAACTCTTATCAGTTGAATATAAAAGGGCCTTTTAGATTATCCAGTTTACCTTTTGTCAATATGTCATTATACTTTGGATACTTTCTAGGGTATTAGTGGGTTTTATCTTGTAGCAATACTCTTCCCATGTGAATTTTCCACTTCCAGGATGGTAAATGATCTTGAATCATGTTGAAATCAATGAGTCATAAAGGTGGCAACTGCTTTGTCAATAGGAAGTATTTTCTTCAATACTTCTTTCTGCTGAAACATTGTATTTGTTCTACCCTTTTTGGGTGCATTTCCCTTTTGCTTTTAAATGTTTGTGTTTCTGGGGTGGTCTTTTGTAACTTCAGATGCTCCCACAATTCTTTTACGTGTATTTTCCAACTGAATTGTGATTTTTGCGTCTTGATTATAGTGCTATTTAACATTGCTACAGAAAGCTAAATTTTAATATTCCCTCTAATGGCACTTTGCTGTGACCCAGAAATGCAGCTGTCTGAAATGTAATACCTCAAGGTTACTTTTGAGGTTTTGTCTCTTTACTGGATTGAAGAAACTCATAATTACTGATTTAAAGCTTCCCTATTATTCTCACATTCTCTATTGTGAGAAGTAGATTCAAAATGGTTTTCCCTCTGATTGAAGACTATTTTTTGGCTCATAAAGTTTTCTTCTTTGTCGCTAAGTAACATCCACATAACTTAAATATCAAGGCTTTAAAGCCATTTAAAATAACAGTTTGAAGCTTGCTAGTCAGAAAAAAAATAATCATGAGCAAATTAGATCGACTTGCATTTTGCTTCAGAGATTTCGTATTCGTTGCAGCTACAATAGCGTGTTCAGTCAGACATCATCACTTGATTGCTCAAAGACCCAGCTAAACAATCTGGAAACCCAAATCCTATCATCTCTGTTACATATTCAGTGATCGAATAACATGCACTACCTGCGGTGTCTCAACTTTGTATTCATCTGACTTGGAAATGTATTTAATTGACTTCAATTGAATTCATCAAAGCATTCCTACAAAGAGTTAATATGTGAGTTGTGCTACAAGTCCCTGAAATAATTACCTCAAATTTATTTTGTTAGCTCTCTGCTGCCATGTGGATAGCTGTCGCAGCCCCCGCAGCCGATCGGAGTGGCCTCCTTGTTTGCCTCAGCTGCTGGCATTTCTAGCAGCTAATTCTGAGAGGTTTGAAATTAGTTAATTACAGGAGGTTACATGTCTGGTGAGTGTGAACAGCTGTCCTTGTTTCAGCGAGCCTTTTCCTCGTGGATCAATAGCGATGCACAACGCTCGGGATTTGCGACAATTGAACTATTTTTCTCTTAAATCTGGCGGGGGGGCGTGTAATATTGCAATAACTGATGGTATTAAACATGGCACCAGGCAATAGGCCCGACTCTCAGGTTTTCCAGTGACTTTCATCGTAGATGCAAGTTGGAGTTGCGGTTTGGAAATGCCAACTGGAAGAGAAATCACGGACTCTTGTAGGCGCTGGGGCTCTCTGCGTGCGTTACTGAAGTCTTCATCGCGACCGGTGCTTTTATACGTGGGTTTGGGTCCTCTGGGACCTGCGGTGTGGAGGCTGCACTGCAGAATGAAGCTGCACAGAGCTGTATTTCTAGCCCAGGAGATAGTTCATTCAGGTCAAGCATGAGAATTTTGCTGGTCCAAGGCTTTTCTGGAAGAACATGCGCTGCTCCTTATGCATAGCTGTGACTTAATATTTTTTTTTTTTTGTATGGCTCTATCAAAAAGTTGGTAACAGGTACATTTTTTAGATTAATTGTCTTATTTTTATTCATCTTTATTAACAATTTTTTAAAAATAAATGCTTATATATGGGTGCAGATAAGGTTTCAGAAGCTAGATGCATCTCGAAAGGAAAATTTATGCAAATGCATTTTCATTTCAAAAGACTGCTCATGTTATTGTAAATGGCTTGTTAAATTGTTACAAAACATCCACATCAGCATGAACAATGTAACGGTTCATTGCACTGTTAAAAATAGTCAAATCCTATTGCTGCCAACGCATTTCCCTTAGTTTGAGGTTGTATGTTTCCTTATGAATAGCCAGTTAAAGGTAATGTGGCCGGCTATTTATAGTGTCGTACGCATTATACAAGCCGTTTGCTAAATTAAACAGCTTAAAGGGCTCTCTAATGGGTTACAACCTTTGTGCTGTACCATTATGATGCATATGAAAGCCTGGATCAATGGACAGCTTTTAAAATCCGTCACAAAGAAGGTCTAATAGTGTGTATTAATGTGTGATATGTTAACAGCTCTTACTCTGGAACTTAGCATTCATAACCTTGCGGTTTTATTTTATTTAATATCCTTCTGTTCCAGAACAAACTTTTCGTGCTTTGTCTGTTCTGTTATTGTCTGCAGCAAAGGCTGGGTACATCCTTTGTGTATGTTTGTGTCCCTCACTTTTTATGTTAGCTTAAAATAGTGACAAGTGGTCATGGTGGAAAAACGGGATTGGCTAAAAGAAATATTAAAAATTGCAGTAGGTAATAGTGCCAAGAATTCCTCCATAGAATCAAGATGATGGCTTTCAGAATTTCTGAATGGTCCTCTGGGAAAAACTCCAATTCATTCCTCCCTTAACATTTTAGGTACCTCTCATTGCTTTGGAATATTTTGTTTGTGTAGTGGTTTATATAATCTGGCCTATACATCCCTGGCTCTAGCTCAGCTTTTTCACACTTCATAGAAAAGGATAATGGAAATGGTGAGATTTAATACAATAAAGTAGGCTGAGACACTATAGTTATGCATGTAAAGAAACTTACTGTGTCTGTGTATGCGGTCCTGTTGCTGTAGGCTATTAATGTGTGACCTGAGTTAGGCCCCGTTATTATTTCCATCCGTAAATTAATTCTATTCCTTTCACTGACACCAAAGGAAGCACACGTCTGAATTACATACCCCATTGCTTACAGTCATCAAGGAGGAACCTGGACTAAATCCAACAAACAACATAGTCCGTTAGACTTAACTGCCAAACTGAGTTGGCACCTAGCCTTGAGGGTATGTAGAGTTCTCCAGGCCTCTGACCTTCTACCTCCATGCATCACAGCTACCTCCATTTCTTAGGAGTTGTTTCCTCTCTTAAATTTGTGGCCAGGTAGCACCCATATTCTTCATCCTCCTTTGAGCCATAAATCTTTTATCTATTTCTAGGCTGGGTGGTGTCAGGAGTGAGTTTCATTTGTCCAGAATAGAAGCAGAAATTGGACAAAGGTTTTCCACTTGCCAGGCAGGCACTAAACGCTCATGGTCCCCAAGCTGCATCAAGAATGACTTGTCCTTCCTGGTAGCACCAGCCCTCTGGCAGAGCAGAGCTTCAGTTTCCTGGAAGGATCAGGAGAAGGTGCCGAGTCTCCAGAATTGCTCTCACTGCAGCTCGCTGGAGATGCCCCTGGTGCTGAGACCCAAGCGAGAGGCTGAATTTCACCTTCTTTTCCCATTTCCTCTACTTGAGCTCTGTGCAAGAGTTGCTCCATCTGGATCCATGCATGGAGGAGCAAGCTCTGCACATGGGCAGTATGGAGAGCTTCAGCACCTGCACGGGGTTCTGCATTGCGTTCAGTTCAACCATCACCTGGCTGTGACGCTATATAAATCTCTCTTAATAAATCGTGGCAATCTAATTCTATCACCTTGACTTTCAGGTTCTGCATAAGGAGATTTGCTGTTATGCCCAATTCTACCCTCTTGTTAATGTGCCACATTCTCTAGCTATAAAAACTATTTACAGGATTTATCAACACAGGGATAAAAATAAGTAGCATGACAATAAGGAGAAGATGTCAAAAATAAAAGTCAAAATTAAACCTCCCCTACTGAATGCTTCTGTTGTATGTATCGGCCTTTCTCTTAACAGTGTTTTCAGCTGCACCTTTCTCTCTTTCCTTGTACTTCCACTGTAGAAGTGTTGGCTGATGCTGAGCACAAACCAGTTGTGATTACCTTACAGGAGATAATGGCTGACTTAATGTAAAAATATTTAAAAAATCTTAATATATGATCAGTGAAAGTAGTAGTTATTAGTAGAACCGTAGGAAGTAAAAGAACATCTTTGAAAGTATAGCCCCCACTTAGTGGGAAGAGGAGTTGGAAATGAAGATAGTAAAAGGTTGCTAAATCATGGTGGTTTTTATTTATTTAACCTCCCCAAAACTGTAGATTCACTTATGGTTGTGATAAGAAACTGATTCCTACTGGGGTAGAACAGATCCAGTCTTGATCCATATATCTGAACGGCACCTTCACTATTTCACCTGGAAGAGTATTTGAACAATCAAGTTTTTTTTGTCATTTTCTTCATTTATTAGAATATTCAGAATCAACCACTTCCATAATCTTGCCCAAATCTGATAATTTCTTACTTTAATTACTCAAGTCACATTTCAGTGTTTTGCTACCTTTTCTACAATATTACTGACTGCTGGTTTTGTCCTACCTCCTAAAAAGTTTGCCATTGATGGTGATTGGGTTTTCTCTCTGTATTTTTTAAGGTCCAAAGTCAGGACTATACACATACCATTGGTAGTGATGGCAGTGGTGACACAATATCTTCCTCCGGCTATGCCGCTTACACACTTCTTTATTGCTTGTTAATACCCTCAGCATCTCCCCACTGGAAACAATCCCTCTTCTTTAACTTTCACCATTCACATCCCCTAATGACTTGGAGTCTGCCAAGCCATTCCTCATCCTTTGCTGCGTAGTAAATATTTATTTTTTCCAGCCTGGGATTTTGGAAGGGTGCTGCAGGAGCTGTGCACCCAAGCCCTTAGAGATGCCACAGCAGCTGGATACTCTGATCCCTCTTGCTCCTTTGAAAATCCCAGCTTTCATCTTTTCCTTTGCAAGTCATTCCCTCCTGATGCTTATTCAGCTCCATATATATTTGGCTCAATTTTTTACATAGTTAACTTGAAAGAGTAAGGCCAGAAAATCAATTAGAAAACTAAATTGACTTCTCAATTGACGTAAAGAGAAATTCAGCAAATAATATTACAGGATATTAGTTACAGTTTGCCGACTTTGAATTTTTGCATGTATCCCATGTACTCAGCTTGATTAAATGAACACTTTTCCTACAGAGATTCTTTATTATTCAAAACTAGTAAAAGTGGGGAGCTTATCGCATCAGCTCTGCCTTCTGAACAACATGGCTCATCAGCACACTGAGGACTCCAGCCTCAGAGCTGCAGTAAACCGCTCTGCTCTTTGGATCCTGGCAAACTGAAGATTTTGACCTGTAATCGAGCACGACGGGGTGCACGCTAGATGGGGGAGGGAAAAAAATGCTATCTTATTAAAAGAAGTTACTTATATACCAATGATGCATGTTTTCTGTCTGCAGGTTCTTATTCTGAAGGGATCAAAAGCAGGTATTTCGGAGATGGCAGACTGAACTTCTTTTACAGCATTCTGAACTTCTTTTACAGCATTCATTGATTTATTTTTTTTCCTTTGGTAATACAATGTAGAGAAAAATTAATTAGGAGTAGGTACTGAGATACCTGCTTTGATTTTTTGATTTATTTTGTTTTATTAGCAAATCGTTTTAAGTTATTACTCTTAGTTGTGAGGATGAACAATCAGATTAGTTGTGGAAAAGGCAGTAAACTACTGGTAAACACTCTAGCATAGGTTTAGTTTTCAGATAATTAAGAACAATGAGGTATTTTAGGTGACTGACTATTCAAATAAGATTACCATTTAAAATTATTTGACAAGATGTGTGTCAGCACTAAGAACATAGTAGAATTTCCTTCACATAGTGTCAGCACAAGGAAGGTGGGCCCTGACAATGTATTTTAAGACTGGATGATACTTTTTTCCTATTTGCCCTGATTTTATTCTGTTTAGTTATGCTATCATCTGTGCAACTAACCCAGTTTACAGCATCTGAGATCTAGATTTACGCTGCAATGTCATTACTTTCTCTTTAATATTCACAATACAGGAATTATCCATATTTTCACCCGTGCAGGGTTCAGTGTTTGCAGGCAGTTCGTTGCATGGTAAGAAGCCTGTGGTTTTAAACTGTTAGTTATTTTTTGTAATTAAAGTGCTCTATAGAAAAATCATATTTAAAATTTCCAAGCATTTATGAAAATGTATTTCTACATGCATTGGGTTTTTTTTGGTTTTCTTTGCTGTTCTGAGCAATCTTTAGTCCTAATGAGAGACTGTTAGGAATTAAATAGATCACCTCGTGCAGTAAGGGGCTGTGAATACCTTTAATAGGGATTTATCTCCATTAGGTTTGCTGGGATCACTTCCACGCACCCGTTCCCGCTGTACTGGGTTGCGGGCAAACTCTGCTGAGTTTCAGGGGGTCAGAGCCCTGCCCTTGGGGCTGCTTTTCTGTCCCAGCCCTCCAGCCGAAATGGCTGTTACGTATTCCCGTGATCACCCTGGCTTCAGAATAAGCTTATTTAGACTTTTTTGTGATACCATTTAATAAGGCAAAGCAGCAATCCTTAGTGCTCTTCACCTCAGCCTTGCCCACTGTCACAGGCGTGTAATCTTTGGTGCCGCGACTCCTTCCTCCTGAAATAGTTCCCCTTGGCATGAGACGTGGATGTGGCAGCTGGGGTGGGGACACCGACAGTGGCACCACATTCCCCGTGGCCCAGCCAGTGCTTACGCTATAGCCCCGAATTAAGTAAACCAAGAAAAAAACCTTAAGAAGTGCGCGGGCAGAGCGGGGTGACACCTCCGTGTGACATCGAAAGAGAAGAGCTGTCTTGTGCTGTGGAGGAGGGATAAGCAGGAGGCTGCAGGAAGGGATTTGTGGGGATGAGATGTCCTCTATGTAAAGGGGATGTTTCCTGGAAGGCAGAAAACATTTGGTCACTATTGCTAAGTCTGCAGCGAAATGGAAAGCAAAGCAGCCCCATCCCACAGTGCTGAGAGAGTGAGGGTTGAAGGCTGCTACAAACAAACAATTTTCGTGCCTGTGAGGTACAAACACAAATGAAAACCAGCCTCAGTTGGTTCATATTCACATGAAAATGTAAACGGGCAAATCCTGGTTTATAGGCAGTCGGACATCAGTATTTGTGTCACATACTTTGAAAAGTCACCCCATCTTGTTGTCAGCATAATAACTGATTTACAATTACAAATGTCCGTCCTAGTAATGAAAGCTTTGCTGTAACATTGGTTATTACTTAAAAACACATTAATTGTACTAGAAGTTCTGTTCCATTATTCAGTACCATGGCATTTTACTGAAGGTCTTGGGAAGAGGTGGAGACAAGAGCACGGCAAAATGGCACGGTCTTTATCCCATTGTCTCCAAGGATCCTTAGAAAAAAATATGGGAATAAGTAGTATAGGAGTGCCTAAAATAGATAAATCAGGGTGGACAAAAGATGACTTTTAGTAATACTGGATTCTTACCTTTGAACCACATTTCTTTACCTTCGTATGCTTTTAAGTATCTTTAGAACAGAAACGCGATGATATCATACCTCGGTATGGCCATGGATGTGCATGTAACAACCCCAGGGAGCCGGTGTCTGTATGATTTACTAGGGTCTCTTGTACTGTCCATCGCTTTTGTGTATAGGTGTGTGATCCGAATATTATGCAAACCCGGACTCGACAAGTGCTAAGGTCTTCTGTCAATACAAAGCCCTGCCCCGAAGATTCACAAATGAAGCCATGTATTCTTAACCAAAACTGCTTCCAGTATCAGTACAATCTAACAGGTAGGTATCACTTTCCAAAATACTCTTAGCAGGAAGTTTTGATCAACTTGGATAAATTAGAAAGACAGAGAGAGGAGAGGAGAGGAGAGCTAAGAGTAATTTGGGGGCTGGTGGCAAGAGAGAGCAAAGCAGGAGAAAATGTTGTATCTCAATATATACTCAGCCTGTTTGAAAGAAAAGCCCTAGAAACACACAGGCAGCAGGACGATGCCTTTTTTATCATCACATTTCAGAAATGCAGAACATTTATGTGTTCATGTTTATGAGAGGTGGAAGACACAAAATAATAGGTTTTCTTCTCATATGCTTCCTATTCATTGGTGGTGTATGGAAATTTTTGTTGTTTGTGTTATGCTTTTTTTTTATTTTAAATGGTGTTTTAAGGCTTATTTAGTTCAGTTGTATTCTGACCATCATAATTTCAGACAAGTAATAAGTTATGAATTTTCTTCTAGAAATACTGTTTTATTTCACGAGTATTAAAGCTCAGTTATAAATAATGGAAAGCTTTGCCTTGAGGCAAGAAATAGGTTAAATCAGAGTTACCCTTCAGAAACTTTCCTAGTTCCTTTATCAAAGTGAAATTTTACTTCAGACAATACAGTCTTGTAAATGTGCCAACTGGGTTGAACTGATACACTTTATCAGTGTTTAACAGTTTTCTGCGCACTCTGATGTACCGGTTTCGTTACGGGGATATCTGAGTGCCAAGCGAGAGGTTTCTCCTCCGAGACTTGCTTGGTTTCAAGAGCAATTTTCTTTTGCGTGGGTTGTCCTTGGGTTTGGGATGCCCTGATGTGGGGAAGCACTGCGTTAGGGGAAGGTAACCCATGTGTTGAGTAAAAAGACATAAAAACAGAATGACGGCCGTGACCTGCAGCGCTGTATCCTTTGCTTTGTGTCCGCAGGCTGGAGTGAGTGCCAGCTGGGTGCCAATGCCATCTGCGGGCATGGAGAACGGCGACGTCTCCTGAGCTGCCGGCGCAGTGACGGGGCCACTGTCAGCACGCAGCTCTGCCAGCGGGTGAGGATGGCACACGTGGGGAAGGGAAACGCCTGGAGGTTCATTTTGTTTCTAGAAAGCTGGTGCCTTCTGATCCGCACCAAGACACTGTTCATAGATGGTGGAGAAGTTGCGTTTGGTGCTGGGAACGCAGCGGTTGGGTGCTTTGGGGAACAAAAGCATCCCCGGGCTGTCGGTGGGTCGTATCGCTCATTAACTCAAACGGGAGGTTTTGGGATTGGAGTAGACCCTGCACCAGCAAAGCTGGCCACCAGGGAGATTGTGCCCTACTAGAAGTTTGGGATTGTCCTTTCAGAGTAAGACCCAAACACCGAAGGATGCATAGACATGAAATGCTTCAACACTGAAACTGCTTTTACCAATTGCACCCTTGAGAAAACTCCCTGTAAGCAACGTTGGCATCCCACCGAAGTCACTGCCAATTTTCGGTTTCCTGACCTGGTGCCCAGCGGTGGCAGGAGGTGGCCGGGGGGGCCTGGGGAGGCTGACGCCTGTGTTTCCTTGTCATCTCACAGCTTCGCCTGGAGAAGCCCGTGCAGACGAGCAGTCGGTGTGTGGTGGGCTGTGCGGTGGACTGCCGTCTCTCGGCGTGGTCGGCCTGGTCGCAGTGCTCACACACCTGTGGCGCTGGCGGTGAGTCCCCATTGCCCCTTTCCCCCCACATGCCTCAGCAATGCAGTGCGGATGAAACCCCCAGCCCCAGAAGGGCTTACACAGCCCCCGAGCAGGGGCACAGGGCACAGGGATCGCCCCGAGCTGCGCCAAACACTTTGGAGGTGATTTTCGGACACTCTCAAAATCCTGAGGTGTTGGGTTTTTTGAACAAAGCAGGCTATTTTCAGGGTACTCAGAAGTGAAAAATGCAGTTTAGGAAACCAAGTGGGCAGATGCCTGGGGGGTTATTTTATTAATTAATTCAAACTCTCAGAATTCAGTCATAGGAAACATTAACCCCAGAGACAAGAGGTGTGCATAGAGCTAGCGAAGCATTGGTGAGTTGCAGGATTCTTAAGAAATGGGTAAATAACTAAATACAAATCCTCTGGTGAAGTTCCTTTTAGTAACATAATTACATCCCATTGAAGAAAAAACACTAAAACTATTTTTCATCATTTAGTATATGCCTCTGTCTCCATCTTGTATCCACCAGTCCCTTAATACTTGTATGATTCCAGTAATTGAGCAAGGTTTTCTACAGCCAGTAATGCTCACCAGCATACAAAAGTGAAAAAATTAGGACCTTTTCTTTTAACTTATATGATTTAAAAAACCCTTTACTTCTTGGCATGAGGAAACGCATTGAAGCTTTTATTCAAAATAAGCTCGTGACATTATTTCGCAGGCTTCTGATGTGCACTAGATGTGCAGCTAATGGTCTTTAAGATTCGAGAGCCATAATGCATATTTGAATCAAATTCACTTAAGGTCAAAAAGAAAAAAACTCTTAACTTCCATGAAGTGATTCCTTCAGATGGATTTTGGAGATCAAAGCATGTTACAGAAAAAGCTTAATATTTGGATTAGTGGTGTTCTTTCTTTGCTGAGCTTTTAGCCCGTTTGTAAAGTAGTGCTTTCTTAGCAGAAATGAATAATTCATAGACAGTGTTTTAACAACAACACACTAGGAATACAATTAATTCTGAATTTTATTTTTTCTTCAAAATCTATTTTGGAGTGGTAATGCTCACGGTGCTGAATGGACTTAAATTATTTTTTTGGGTGTTCAGTCACTTACTAAAATAAACAGAGCTACGTGTGCAAAGGCAACTTGTAACTCTTTATGGCTTTTAGCGTGCTAAATGAGCAGTTCATCCTATATAATGCCCAAAGGTTTTTTTGTCCTGAGCTCTTACATTGCATACTCTGCAAGAGAATGTACTCAAGTACAGGTATGTCTTGTGTTCTGCTCCTGATCCTGAAATGCTGATCTAAATCCTAAAGTCTGGTTAAAGAGCTGATGGTTCCCGAACTAAAATAAACAGAGCTACGTGTGCAAAGGCAACTTGTAACTCTTTATGGCTTTTAGCGTGCTAAATGAGCAGTTCATCCTATATAATGCCCAAAGGTTTTTTTGTCCTGAGCTCTTACATTGCATACTCTGCAAGAGAATGTACTCAAGTACAGGTATGTCTTGTGTTCTGCTCCTGATCCTGAAATGCTGATCTAAATCCTAAAGTCTGGTTAAAGAGCTGATGGTTCCCGATGCACGTAAGGAGCACCGAGTTACTTCATGGCCTAAATTGGAGCTGGTCTCCTGCAGAGGAAAACTGGAAACATCCATGCCCTGCTGAAGCAGACCTCAGCTCTTCCTGGGAGTGTCCTGGGTGTAGGTGCCAAACCTCATTAAAGTACTTGAATCACACAGTAAAGCCCAAGCTCAGCTCAGGCTATGTGTCATCTTCTGGTCCTCAAATATCAGAACTCCCTTATACTGCTAGCTGGAGAGCTGGCTCGTACAGTTCAGGATGTAGATGTGTACGATTTAAAAGCTGGAGATACCCTTTGGTGAACCTAGGGCAGCTAAGCAGCTGGGAGAGTCTTAAAAATTGTTTCATAAGGAAGCCAAGTTTTGCTCAGCCCTTCTCTATCATTTGAATAGCTTTACAGGGACCCAAGAGTCTTCTGAATCTCATCCCAAAGCATCAATGAAACAAAAGTATTTTGCATCCAAGTTATTCCAAGTGGATGGTTTATTTTACTGCAGCCCCAGTCCTGATATGAGTTTTGCTTCAGCAACCACCAAGCGTGGAGCTATCAAACATCTGTAAAGGAGGGACCTTGGCACCAGTCCTGCAGCCAGGGCCTTTCTGTGGTTCCAACAGCAGAAACACCATCATTTCAGCTTCTTCACTGAGTTCCAGTTGGTTATAAATACTACTTGATGATGGTATGAATGGAGAAGATGCTAATTATGTACTCATCTACAGGTGGTACTTCACAGATGAATACAGTGAGGGTTTCCTACCCAAAGGTTCATAGGCTGCAATACCTTTGAGATCATCAGGAGTTTCTTACAGGCATTTGTGAGAACAGGATGAAGCCTCAAATTACTCAGGGAGAACCAAAGGATGACAATAAACGAGCTGTGGGAATTGGCGGTAGTAAACACCAATTTGGCTTCCCTTTGCCAAATAAGTAATTGTCCCTGTTTGATAAAGCTAAAATGTAAGACTTAGATGCATGGTTCTCAGAAATAATTCACAGCAAGTTGGTTGTGCGCACCATTACAACAATATTCTGCTTTTCTGGCTTTTCTTGGAGAGCATGTCAAGGGCCTGCTGAAGTACTATAAATGACTTCAAAGAGAAACATCATTTAAATATCATTCAGATCAAAATTTAATGTTGCTGGATTTACGTTTTCATATGTTTCTTAACTCAAGCATTGTTGCTAACATTTTTATTCTGTCCATCTCTTCCAGTAATGTTTTGCTGTGATACATTTTAATGGATGGTACCTTTCTCTTGCTCAGGTTTTATTTTATGGAACAATGCATTTAAGCATGAAGTGGTCCTGCTGCGTATGTGGCACTGACAGCTAATATGGTTCTGGTACACAGCAGCCAAAGGCGAATATATTGATTTTTATAAATGATGATGAGTAAAGTAGATCTCTCTTTCCTGCCTGTCCTGAGCCTACGGAGATGTGTAACTGATATTTGCCTGTTGCAGCTGTAGTTCTGGGCAGCATCTGTTCAGGATGGTGGCTAGGGCTTTAGGCTGACGTTGGGTTATATATTAGGGTTCCTCATATCAGTTGCTGTACTGCTATGAAAAGATGTATAGTGCTGCGTTAATGGATGATGCTCCCACGGCCCAAATCAAAGTTACTGAAAAGATGGTTGGTACGGATAATGCTGAGCAAATTGTATTTCCTTTGTTAAGGCAAATGAATACACAAGGATGCTGAATTTTTCTATGCGAATGTTTTCCAGTCCCGTATGATTTCTCCCAAGTTGTCTAGCAGGAGTGCTAAATAGTACAAGAACACCTCAACCCAGCCTTATCACTCGCAAAGCTGACTTCATCAGACAGATGGTGGGGCTTACCTGAGTTACCCAGGGTTGAACACGCTGCCTTGCTCAGTCCTCAGAGCCCGGAAGAGGCCGTAGCGGGTTGCAGAGACGTGCACCCCAACACCAGACTGAAACGAAGGGGACAGGGATGTGCAACCATCTGAAAAATTTGCTGGTTAGGTTTTTACTGATTCTTCATCAGTTCGGGAAAAGATTTTTGGTTCTACCTCCTGAAGAAGAAACTTTAGTGACTTTTTCTCCCTTGGTGCTCAAACTTGGCAAGCTCAGTCTGATGGTGCTGGGAGACATTGCTGGAAGAGGGGCCACCAAAACCTCTCCCAGAGCTGTGGATGCCCCAGTGCCTGCTGGAGTCACTGCCAGTGGGAAGGAGATGAAAAAAAAACCATTTATCACCAGTCCCATTTGCTTGTGACTTAACCCAACCTGACCTCCAGAGCTGTGTTTAAGTAACTCAATCCCCGCTCTAGTCTTTCAGCTGCCTGACAGGGCTGTGTTTTATATGCTCTGCTCACGCTCATCAAACAGAGAACGACGTGTCAGTAATTTTGACTGGGATGAACTCTAGCAGGAATTTTAATCGTCTTGGTTTCAGCTGAGATGCATCATTGTGTGGGGATAAAATGGCAAGATTTTTGGAGGGTAAAAAAAATCTTATTCTACTGACTTGAAAACATGATCCTAGCTTTCTGAGATGAAATTTTATCTGCTGATGCAAAATGGGATTTTAAGTGACCAGCATTAACAACACTAGCCTCTTTTTTCCTCCTTTCAAAACTGATGACAAATTTGAAGATAGGAAGAAATACTTACTTTCAATTTTCAGCGCACTTTCTGTCTTAATTTTCCTATAATTTAATATGGCAGAGCAAAGGAAACAAAGGAGTGGCATATTCATATTAAGGAAACAACTAACATCAACTTTCACTCTTCCAGAGTTTGTATGGGAAGCAAATTAATTTCAGATGCAGTGAGATTCTGTTCTCCATAGGCAGCAAAAGATAAGGTATTTAAAAAGTAGAGAGGGGGAGTTTTTCTGCTACTTGAGTGGTAACTGAGCAGCTAGATAACATTTATGGAGTAAGAAAAAAAAAAATCAGAGCTCTAAGAAACTCACTGCAGCAGTTGTGCAAAGACAGATTCATGAAAACTTCTTTCTTCGATGATTTGTTCACAGTATAAAAAGAAAGTGATAGACTAAACGAGTCAAGCACCAGGTGACCATTGTGAGTGTAGTGAATGTAAATGATTTGGATAACCAACTGTAGGAAAGTAAAATGTACATAAGTACAGAACAGTTGTTAATTCCTCTTAAAAGGAAAACCGTGTTTTCTGTTCAATGATCTTCCCATTTATGTTTTGCTAGAAAGAAGTTAAACAGAGTATACCAAAGGAAATTATTTCTTTAATTAAAATAGCTTGATGAATGCTTCAGGCTTTCAACTCCTTCCTAAGGAAATCAGATCTTTTAGGCTTAGGGGATCTCATTTTCCGTAGTTGCCGCAGAGCTCCCTGGCCGGGGTGAGCCGCCTGCCCCAGGACATCCCGAAAACCGCACAGCCGCAGGCTCCCCACGCTTTCCCAAAGAGCCTTGTCCATTGCTCGCCACCCCTCAGCAGTCAGGATTAAGAAGAATCCAGCAAATTTGGTCCATTTCTGGAGAGGAAGAAAGAGCAAATTTTGGCCTGTTGGGCAGGGGAAGGCTGCCGTGGGGTTTGCCAGCAGTGGGCTGGGGGGTTGCTCTTCCCTTGCTCTGACCCCCCGTGAACCGCAGGAGTTTCTTACCTTGCCTCGCAGCTGGTAGGGGTTTTTTCCACTTCCTAATGTATTTGATTCTGTGGTGGCTGAATGCACAGTCATGTGGATAAGAGCTTTTATCACCACTTCTGTTACAAACTCCCCAGGTCCAGGGGATTGGAATTGGAAAAGAAGGAAGTCTTAAAATTGGTTTAAATGGGTTTAAAAATGGAATTCAACGGGTCAGAGCGAGGGAATAGCATTGTAAAGGTAAGAGAGCTTGCTAAGGTGTCTGTCAGTAGCTTTTTCAGGTACCTCTGCTTTTAATTTTTATTTGCAAAAACGTTTTTGGAACCCCTGCTCTGTAGACAGTCACGATGGCAGCTATTAGAAACATACCTTAAACCCCGCTGCAGTGCCGTTAATTAAAAAGTGGGTGCGTGAATAGCTGGGAGAAGGATCTGGCTGGATATCGCGGCCTCTCCACTTCGCAGGGGTGTTTGCTCCCCCTCGGCCGCCCCTCTACTCACGATTGCAGCTAAACGGCTGCGATACAGATGGGAGAGCTCTGCTGCAACACCTTATCTCCTTCCTTTTCAGTGGGTTAGCAATTACCGTTTGCCTCTGTCTTCTTGCATGTGTGTGCCCTTATTTTCCAGACCTTTTATTTTTTTTTACCGCCTCTCAAATCCACACCTATTGAAAGTCAAGGCAGAAATTTTGTCCCTGGCACGATCTTCTGCCATTGCATAAGGGCTTTTCTTTCTTTTTTTTTTTTCCCCCCCACTTTTCTTTTTAATTGGAGCAGGGATTCTAATTGAAACATTTTGAGTGAAAACATTCCTGGACGTAAACGGACAACAAAGAAGACGGAAATGGAATTGCTGTAACTTTAATGAATATATTCAGTTTTATTATTTCAAAAGTAGTAACGTAATTGCTTTTTCCATTCAGTAGCTGGAGAAGTTTTCACCAATAATAAATAGGGTTTTAATGGAAATGGCAGAAGTGGTTACGGATGGTAATAGCCACTAGAGTGTTTGCAGTTTTCAAATTAGATGCATATAATTGGTCATAAAAAGAAAATTTCATTTGTTAAAAATCTCTGGAAACATACTGAATGTGTGACATTAGAAATGATGCTGCCACAGGAATTATTTTCTTGTCATATTTAATAATCAGGATTTAGTCAAGTATTTAAATGTGTTGCATAAACAAATAATATATTTGGAAAACATACAAAACTGTGTTTAAAAACTGTGTTTGAAAGTACCAGTGACAGCATCACTTAGACTTAACAATTGCATCCATATTATCCAAATAGTCTTCCCAATTAATTGCTGCTTAAACAGATTTTGGTGGGGGAAAATGAACTAGAAATAATGATAAATGACAAAAATCTGTCTTTCTGTCTTCCTCTGGGTCTCCTTCACCGTGTCCTGTCTTCTCCCCTCACCTAGGCCAGATGGTGCGTGGGCGCTCGGTGGTCCTGCGGGCAGCGGGCGAGGGCAGACCCTGCCCGGAGCAGCTCACCCAGCACCGGAGCTGCCCGGTGAAGCCGTGCTACAGCTGGCTGCTGGGCCCATGGTCTCCCTGCCAAATCCAGGTAGGGCTTTCTCCTGCTCTCCCTGGGGGCTCCTTGGGGTCCCCGTGGCCAGAGTGAGTGACAAAAATTATCGTTATATGGCAGAATTGATTGAGGCCGCCGTTCGCGGGGCGGAGGGGTCTCTGTGGCCATTGAACGCACTGGTAAGATCCGTAGGAAAGCAGGGGAAGTTCAGGAGCGGTAAACCTCTGCACCTCATCTTCCAGCCATCAGCAGCGATTTACAGCAGTACGGGTTCAAATACCGTGAGTTTATAGAGGTATTAAAGGAGATTTACGGACTAAATGTGCTTGAGTGGGCATAGTCATGGTGACCTATAATTTAATTATATAAAATAACTCTAACGAGAAAATAGATACGCTAGATTTCAAGAGAGCTTAGTCTTTTTTATCATTTTTTTTCCTTTTTTTTTTTTTAAAGCACTGAATAGCAGGTCTTTCCTACAAGGTCTCTGGTACAATAGTGTGTTATTGTATGAAGTGCTGGTTTCTACTTTCTCCTTAGCCTGGCTATCTTTTTAATGATCTAAAAATGGCCGGATTCAGTTGTACCTGCGCTCAGCACCTCTGCATTGCCGGCACTGGAGCTGTCATTTTCTCACTGCTGGTGACTTCCATCAGGCTTCAATTAATTTTTTTTTCCCCCCCTCTTATACTTTTTCTTCTCTCCTTATCTATTAGATCACATTTCCAATATTAAAACATATTAGTCGGTAACCCAGTTTAAGCAGAGGTGAATCTTGCATGCTGAAGTTTCTCAGATGAAGTAAAATTCACTCAGGCTGCTGAAAGCCGGCTTTGCTGAGATGCTGGTGGGAGAAGCATGGTTGGGGTGGAAAAGTCCTTTTTCTAGTCCCAGGGGACAGGACCTCTGCGTGGATCTGTGGCTGCTTCTCCACATTATACCACGTAGGAGATTGAAGCCAATAATGATTGTGAAGACACATCCCTTGTGTTTTCTGCTCTGCTATCTACCAGGCTGCGAATGCCTTGAATACCTACTCGGTTTCTGGATGCAGTTAGGTGGACATGTAGTGAATACTGTGGATGGCAGAACAGATACCCAGAATTTTCCCAGGTTTTCACAAATGAAATCTTGAGCATGACAGTCTTTGGGCAGTCCAAGATCAGAGAAACATAAATACGTTTATATTTTATATAATGAACAACAACTTATTGCAACTAGGGGTGTGGATATGGTTGTGGCATGTACTGCACTCAGTATTTATTTGTGTATAACATAAATATAACAAAATGATAACATCAGCTGATAATTTGCCCAGCTAACGTAAGCAAATTCTGTTAAACATTAGGGAAGAGACCTTCAACCATTGGAACTAAAACAGCTGATAAAAGAATTAGTAGGGAAGCTGAATTAACACCCTGGCATACTCCAGATAAATAACACGTTGTGCAGATTAAAAGTGTGCGTACCCAGAACCCAGCCAAATTTCAGCTCAGAGCAAGTAATCACAGCCTTCCCTAACACAGATAGCATCCCGCGCTTTCAGTGAGATAGAGCCTGCTTCTCTCCTTAAATTACTGTGATGTAGTTTCTCTACCCTTTGCTTTGTTTTGGAGGGGAGGCATTTTATTCATGTTCAGTTCCCTTTAATGAGGTGCTTAGGAATTAAATATAGTTCATAAATACAGGGTGATTTATTCCTGCACTTTACTGGAAAAGAAGCTTAAGCTTACTTTCTAAAGAAAGCTTTCAGAAGTCCTATTTTCAAGGATGCTTTGTTAAATAAGGTAGATGCATCCTATGGTAAGACCAAAATGCATACTGCAAAAGTGCCTTCCTGTAATAATGTAAAAAGGACAATTAATTATAAGGCTAAAATATTTTTTTCCTTGTATTATGAGATAACTGAGACTGCGTTTCTTAATTGTAGAAGGACTATTGTACGCTGAATTGACTTCATGTGAATAATTAGAGGTGTCTGCATGTTTAGGAATAGATCCTGCTAAGTGTTCTGTATTGCTGATTTTCACAGTACGGAAATCAGTGCATTGCTCTCCAGGTAATTGCACGTGTCACAGGCACACCTCCGGCGGGTGTGGGGCACTTCTGCTGCATTCAGAGGCATGCAGAACTAGGGAAATGTTCAATACACCTAATCTTAAAGGGTTACATTACATTAATCATTTTCCTACTGGAGTTGAAGTGGTTTATCCTGATTAGTTAAAAAAATAAAATAATAAATTAGCAGTGGCTGACACTTCATAATTTTTCCATTAAAGGAATATAAGTGAAGTAGCTAGACATTATCAAGCACTACCTGCCTACCATTCATAAGACAACTAAGAACCTTTCCTTGCTAAAGTGTTTTAAAAGCAGGCCCTTAAATGTGATCAGACAATGCTTCCTCATTAAAGAAAACTTTTACCTGATTAAATGCTCATCAACCTGTGAAAGCATTGCCCACTCAACTCTTTACCTAAAATAATTGTGAACACACATGAACAAAAGTAATTGTGAACACACATGAACAAAAATACATGTGAACGCATGAATAAAAGCTGAAAAGGGAAAACTTTTCTTAAAGGCACATCTGGGCAACGCATCTCATTAGGACTAGTGTGTAATACGTGGAAAGCATCGGAGGGTGATGTGAGAGAAGGTTTGTGCAGATGCTGCTTTGTGTTAGCGTGTTGGTCAATTCAAAAGATACCTGGCTGTCAAAACACAGGTCTGGTGTAAACGTTCTCCTTATTTCATGGGTGGTTGGTTGGGGTGAGAGGCGGAGGCTCTGTGCAGGCGTTCCTGGAGGACCCATACCCCCAGGCTGTGTTTAGGGGACGCAGGGTGGGTTCTGCATCCTCCACAGGGTAGAAATTTTTGTAGCCAAATGGGGGGAATCCCCTCTGGAATTCAAACTCCTGCATATTTCCTGCCAAGAGCTTGTGACTCGAGGCAAATCTTGGTTCCAGGCAAACCTCAGGTGATCACATCTTCCAAGGAAGAGCATTAACAATACAGATTTGGTCCTTTGAGTTTTGAACACATGATAATCTCCTCTGATTCGCAGCTATTCCTGGCATCCTCAGTGTGCCCTTACTGCAGCGAACTTCCACTGATTCCACATCTATTAATTAGATGTTCAGATGTATAATTTTGGGGACATGAATAATTTTTAAGATGATAAGGAAGTTAATGCAGTACTCCTGCATTGCTTATGACCTTGCCAAATATACCAAACCCCATCTCCCTCTATAAATGACAAGATGACATTTTATCTTTTAAGTGTGTTCAATTGATTGTAAAAACACATTGTTGCTCTGGAAAGCAAGCAAGCAAATGGAAGCCACTGCTAAAAAGTGAACCTTTATCTTTGTTTGAGAGTCCATGGTTTCTATTTATTTTTTGTTCTAAACCTTGGAACATATGATTGTGTGTCCAAAATTGCATGACAGAAGAATGAAGAATGTTGCATGTGGACTTTATAGTGGAGACTGCTGTATGAAAAAATTGTATTGCTTTCACCTATTACTTATATTTATATCAAGGTATTCATATAGCTATTTATATACTAATATGCATATAAATAGCTATATATTGTTTACACAAGAATAAGTATCTTTTAAAAAACTTTTTTTTGTCCTTTACAGTAATCTTTAGGCATTCCCTGAGGCCACTTCAAGCTGGAAATACACTGCAGTTTGATTAGTGCCCATTTCCCCCTGAGAATTTTCTCCACATCGTCTTCTGTTTCCACCAGCCTTTTCTAAGAGCTCTAACCCAATTGACAGCTGCATGAGTTATTCACACACCATTAATCTCAGACCGCAACAGAGGTTTCAGTGGTGAAACAGTGATTTAGAACAGTAAGTTACATACCAACTAAAGTGAAACGCAGTGTTAAAAACTTGAAATCTGGCTACAAATGGTAAATCTACACTAATAATTCTCTAAGATGCTTTTGATTAGCAACTACTCTAAATCCAGCTAGTTATCCTTTTATTTCCATTTCATTGTGTGTCTGCAATGGAAGGGATGGAGACAACAAAAAAGCTACCAGGCGTATTCAGGAGAGCCATTCCTGCTGGCAAACCCATTGCTGAATGAATGCACTCCGTAGGAGCCATTCTGTTCTGCAGATGTAGTCCATTATTTTAGAAGAATCCACTGCCAAGTGATCCAAAGGAGCACTTCCCTTGGTTATATAAAAGCAATGTTTCATCCTTCTGCTTCAGTTTTATTTACTGAATTTTGTAAAGTGTGGTTTCCACAAGGCTTCAGGTGCAAGTTCGTAGAGCGTCACACCTCAAACCTCAGGGCAGCTCTGTTCTTCAGATGAGAACAATTCCAGCCTCTAGAAACAGCCTCAGTGCTTCACCTCTTACCACATCCTCAGCCCTTGACCATTGCTTATACAAACTATATCGATTTTTCTGGTAAAGGAAGTCTTCTTCAGCAAGTAGTTTGGTATATGTCTAAGTATTTCAGAACTGGGCTGATGAGTGTGGAGTAGCTCAGATGGAGCCTCCTGTTGCTTCTTCAGATGAGGTTCAATGCTAACAGGTGATGGCTGACATTGGGTGATGTTTTGGTAGAGTGTGTGACACAAGCTGGTGATCTGTCTACTCCAGAACCAATAGCTCTCTGTAATAAATGACACAGCCTAGTGTGCAATAACCCTAATTAAGTATGCTGGAGGATTTTTGCAGTTGCAGGATTCAATCCATGGTAAGGGCTGTATCCTCAAAGGCGGTGAGTGGAAATGTCTATTCCTGATGGGCAGGTACTGCTCTTGCCCTCTTTAGAGAAGCCAAGAATTTCTGTCTTCACATAACTAGGCATTAATTAAGAATCAGTAAATTTAGCAGCTCTAGTAAAAGGCACAAAGGGCCAACCCCAAAGACAGTATTAATCTTTTATGGTACCCACCTCTTCTCCTGCTTTGGATGCAACATGTGTTTCTGTGTGGCTCTGCCCCTGCCTCTGAGCTTCTGTGGAGATGCGTATGGAGGAGATCTCCATCTGTCTTCCCCTAACTGGGGATACTATTGCAGTCCAAAGACCAAATTTATATCTTTGGAGTCTTTTTAGGTGGAATCAACCATATTTCTTCTGTCATCTGCTAACGTCAGTGACGTGTGTCTCTGTTCCCTTCTATCCTTTCATAGGGTGGGCAGTGTGGCGATGGATTGCAAGTCCGCAACCTCACATGCGTAGTGCACGATGCGTCTGTTTCTGCTACATCCAAACCAGTGGAAAATGTGTTATGTGGTGAGCTGCCATTGAAAGAGAGCGTGCTGCAGTTACCGTGCTCTGTGCCTTGCCCAGGTAAAGTCTGTGGAAAGTCCCGGTGCATTTCTGCCTGTGATAGCTGTCTGAGGTGGAGATGCTTCCATAGTGCTCAGTACTGTCAGCCGATGTACTAAGAATTTGTACTTCAGCAGAGCAGGTAAATGCTCAGTCTGCTGTTTCTAGATCATCTGAAAAAGAGTTTGTTTGGTTTGGTTTTGTTTGTTTTTTTTTTTTCCTTGAGAAAATGAGATTCCCCATGAAGCAGAAAATCTTTAATAATTCGTACCACTGGGCGATAAACTGGGGGTATTTCACTATTGCAGCTGTGGTATGCTTACGTTGTCCTTATCCTTTAAGACAGATTCCTTTTGAAAACCTGTGATTTATTATTTCAATGTGCAGGTGACTGCCACCTGACAGAGTGGTCAGAGTGGAGCTCCTGTGAGCTTACCTGCATCAATGGCAGGAGCTTCGAGACAACAGGTCGCCAGTCCCGATCCAGGGCATTTATTGTTCAGTCTCCTGAGAATCAGGAGAGCTGCTCCGGACAAGCGATGGAAACACGGCCTTGCTCAGGTAGCGTGGCCACAGCGCTGCTTCCTCCCCTTCAAGAGTTTATTCTGGTTTTGTTGCAAGGTGAAGACTAACTGGTGTTGGTATTGCAGGAGGGAAGTGTTATGACTACCTGTGGAAAACCAGCCTTTGGCGAGACAATGTACGCACAGTGTGGTGTCAGCGCTCAGATGGAATAAATGTCACAGGTATATCCAAAAATTGCTGTGCACAGCTATGAATGGAAGTCTCCATTCAGGTTTTCCTTCTTCTTCATCGGTTGCTCAGAGGGCAGTTGGACAGCCTTCCTAAATCCTCCAGAATTTGAATTCAGATTGGTGTGTAGGAAAGGCAGATGGAGCTCACCAGCCTTGCTGTTAGGTCAACGTCACGCATGTCATTACATGGGAGTGTTTGGGTGAGTTACCCTTACTGTTGGGTTGGTCACGGGAAGAAATGAGTGTGCATGTACTGAAAGGGCTTCCTGGGCTGGCTCGTACAGCCGTTTGTGCAAACTTCCTATAACTGTGGAGAACAGAAAAGAACATCACACATGTGGTAGAGAGCCCAGCTTCTGTACCTCTTCTTCTTTTCAACAGACAGGAATCTCAAATCGCTCAAGCTGTGAGATTCCTGCTGTTGCCGTGACCTACAAATTCTGCCTGCGCAGGATAAAAAGGGAAGTTCGTGGTCAGCACTTTGAAGCTCCACAAGAGATTGGCAAAGGCAGTAGGACCTGCACATCCATAGGATCTCTCTCAATATGCACAGGGTGAATGAGGAGAGAGTAGAAAGGAAAAGGCAAATGTTCTTATCTAGTTCTATTTATAATGACGAGTTAAGATAATAACAAGTTTTATGTGCAAGGTTGCCGAGTAGTTAAGAACTCATTAACATGTTTTTATTCCTATAGAAGCACAGACTTCCCCAAGTGAGGATGGGCAAAGGCGTTATGTGGATTATGTCTTCTTAGGTAGATAAGACATTAATGAGGACACAGAAGATCTGCATCTAATTCCTGATTCTGTACCCAACTTCCTATGTGGCCTGTGGCAAATTGCTTAAATTTGTATATCTCTGTTCTCCATTAACAAGATGGGTATGATAATAATTCCCTGCCTTGTTAAGGCAAATTAATTAATACAATGCCTACAGATATTATGCTAATGTGCTCAATAGACTAGTATTTAACTATATAAAATAAGCAAGCAAGCACTCACACGATGGTGATCCGAGTCAAAAAGCTTTTCAGACATACCCTTGGAGGTACTCAGTAGTTTCTTTTACAGGAGGGTGTGCTCTTCGGACGAAACCTGCTGAAGTTCGGCACTGCAGCCCAGCGTGCAGAAAACCGTTCTCCTACTGCACACAGGTAATTGCTCGCTGCAGAATATGGTTGAGAAATTAACACCACAAAATCTATTCAATTAGCTTCTGTATCTTAAATGCATTCCAGGACCTAGAAGATAGTTTAGTGTGTCCATGGTACCACCTAGAGGAAGTTGTGGGAATTTCAGTCTGAAAGGAAACCATAAACCTGCACAAACGAATGATGGGGTATTTATGTGGTGTTGCAAGTTTGGTTTTGTTCCATGGAGACGTTTTGGATCATCTTGGCTTAACTTTCATTGAATGCTCTTGTATTTTCCTGTAGAAAATTGACTGTTTAAAACTTCTGTAAAAGAGAAGATAAAAGAGTATGTCCTCTCCTGCTCCTCCACAGACACAGAAAGCCCCCATGAGTGTAGGGAAGCTATAGCAGTGTGATCCCACCATCCCCGTCCTGCCTTCTAAAGCAAAAGCTGGAAGTGACCTTTTTTGCTGAAATATTGAGCATCTGCAACACCTGCTGAATCTTGGAGCCGCTGCCATTTCTTTGGCTCTGAGCAGATGTAAGCCCAGAGGTTACAAACCTTCCTGCAGTACCGAACTCCAGAGTAAAGAGCTTCCCAAAATGCCTTATCTGTGTCGGTACTGTGATGGAGTATAAAACCCAGAACCATTAAAGTAGCCAGGGCAGTTGGGGTTTAGATACTTATATTTTGAAAATAGCCTCCACAGCTCTCAGCTTCAGATGAGTATCTAGTGGGAGGAAGTATCATTCGAAGGTAGCTCATGGGCAATTCAATGTGGCTGAGAGATGCTCAGAGCCTACCAGAACATAAAAATGATGGGTAAGCATGAATTTATTAGCTATAAAAACCCTTGAGACTTCACGTTTTGTCCAAAAAAAAAGCTCAGGATCATGTCTGTCAATGAGTGGGGGATGTTGTGACAACAAAACTGATGTCAAGACTTAAATTTTTATCACAGAGATTGTAAATCAATCACCTGTTTGGATCGTAACCATGAGTATCAGACCTCAGATAGGCATTGTAATTATAATTAGGAAAGAAAAACAATCAAAATAAAGCTGTTTAAAAGTAGAAATCCAGAAAATGAAGTGTCTATTTAGCCAACCACTGACTTCTAAGAAACCTCTTGAAGAAACTGCTTAGACTGATCCAGGGCAGCGGATAATTGGCCATAAGAAAGCAAGCTTTATTTCAGATAGCCCTGTGAAATATCGGAGTGGAAATACGTTGGGAGGGTTTGGGACTGAAGTGGGATTGTTTCTTGTTCATCTCTTCTAATCTCTAGCAGGGTCAGTGGGAAAGTTACTGGCAAGAGGAGTTTGGATGAAGCCACAGATGCCTGTTATTAAGCCTGTTAGGATGAAAATGTTTGTATGTTGGGCTTCTCTGTAATTACTGACTCTTTTTCAACCAATTCCCCAAGTATATTTTGGCTTTTGGAACTGAAATGGATTTGCGGGCACCCATTCCTGGCTTGTTTGGTTTGGTGGTGGTGAAGTTTCACATGCAGGATGTACCTTGCAGTTTCTTCATAGTTTGCTGACAATTTGCACTGTTCTCCGAGAGGATGCTATTTGGTTTAATACTGAATTCCCTTTTATCACCTAGAGAGGAGTCTGCGGTTGTGAGCGAGGATATACAGAAATAATGAGATCAAATGGTTTCCTGGATTACTGCATGAAGATACCAGGTTTAGAAGATAAGAAAGCTGATGTTAAGACCATTGCTGGAAAAAATAAACCTGTCAACTCAAAAATGCATGACATTTTCAAAGGATGGTCTATTCAACCTTTTAATCCAGGTGAAAAACTTAAATATGAATGGAATAAATTGTCTTTACAGTGTTTCTGTAGAGGAAAGGTACAAGCTCTGTAGATCATAACATCAGAGATTGTGTCTGGGAGCTGCAGAGCCGCCTCCCAGTTTCTAACTCGCATGCCATCTTTCATTCCTTTGTGCCTGTCCGGAGTAATCACAATCTCTTATGTTGAGAGATAGCAAAGACAGAACGAAGCAATAATATTTTGCAAAAAGTATACTCATATGTGATTTGGAGGATGCTTAGAACTATTATCTGATGATGTTTATGGAAGTAATATATTTGGACCAGGAAAGATATTGATCACTGGCGCTTCAGAAGATTCAGAGCAGAAAATACTTAAGATTTCATTAAAGAAAACATTGGTTGTTTCTTGCCATATTTCAAAAGTATATGAAAAACATAGGGCCGAAAGTAGAGAGTTTTAAGTGTTGAAGTAAAGATATTAAAAAAACAACAAAACACAAAAAGCAGACAGACTGCTGGGCCCAAGCAGTGCATCCCAAGCAGATCTTTGACTTCCATACTGTAAAATGCTTCCCAGTTGGAACTGTGTACTGGATGTACCCCAGCTGATCCACAGGACTGGTGCCATAGCTGTAATAGCTGATTATCGTGTTCACTGTTATTTTGCAAGATTAATTTAGTCAAAATAAATTTCTAAAATACTAATAGGACTTTAAAATGGGAGATGAAGGTGTCAGGCATGTCAAGGTTTACTGAAATGCATTAGCACTCCCCATTTTCTAAAATACTGGCAGCGCAGCTTTCCCCCTCTTCTGTTCCCTGACATTGGATTTGTTTCCTATTAGTTGGTAATGAACACGAGACTTCGGAAAACATGTAGCGAAAGGGTCTGTTACGGGATTCAGGGAGCCGTAATTCTGTCTGATATATGTGATCACACTTTGAATGTTACATTTACATATTTGATTTGCATACAGTAGTTAACCTTTGCGTTGACAGTCTCCGAGCTAACAGAGCTCGGTCCAAAGCCTTTTAAAGTTGGCTGGTTTTCGATCAAACCCATCATCCAGAAGCCTACGCAGTTCACCAGCAGTTTGAGTCACAGGTTTGGGGTTAATTGCCTTTTTGTCAGCATCCGTGGCCCTCGGTAGACTGTCTTCCTTAGGTGTCATCTCTTCAGCTGGTACCTTTACGGGGTTAGAAAAAGGGAGAGAGGTGTAGGTGGGTGCTGCAATCCTCTTTTTAAATCAGCATTTGAGGCTGCAGCCCTGAAAGCTTCTGGTGGGCTTGACCTCAGTGCAGCATTTGTGAGCCAGTTCTCCCGCAGGGACTACGAGACAGAAATAGGGACTAAGGAGCTTTTACAGAACATAGTGGTATTTAATTTTAGGGCAGAAATGTTACAGAAACAATATATGGGAAAGGAATAAACGTGCTTCCCGGGTGTGCTAAGTGTATCACTAACCCCAAGGCATCCTGCATGTGCCCTTCAGACCCCAGCTCAAGGCTGGTCCTCTTCAAATCACTCCCCTTTGTCTAACTTCCTATCAAAATATGTAATTACTCCCCTTAAACAGGGGTTTGCAATAATTACTGCTAGCTGAGCCAGGAAACTGCTGTTACCTGCCAGTTACACAGGTCTATGGTGAACGCTGCCTGTATGGACAGCATTTACCTGCCTTCAGTACCATGGTGCTTGACATTTGTGGATGTCTAAGGACTTATATCTGTCAGTAAAAGTATACATGCCTTTCTCCAGTTAATTTATTATTTCCCTTACCGGTTACAGTTTGGAACACAAATTTTATTACAATTTAATGAGGCTGATGGTTTCGTTCTTTTAAATGCTCTGCAGGAGTGCACAGAACTGATTTTGAATCAGGCTGTGTTGCTCCTTTCTTTACCACACTCTGGGAGGCCAGAGTTCAGGTACAAAAACTTTTCTCAAGTTGAGAGGCAATTTAAATAGCATCGTTTAAATTGTAGGATGACATGGTCCAATGCCTTTACGTTGGGGATGGAAAGCATAGCTGCCTTCGTAGCAGACATGGTGGGATGCCTTCTTGTGGCTGTGACAGTCCCTTTGCAGGACTGCTAAATGTTTATTGGCCATCTCCAGTTGAGAGGGCAATGAATTTCATACCCAGACTTCAGCAAAAAACCTCAACAGCCCAGCCCTAGTGAATGGAGCTCTCCTCACATGGGAGATAAGCTGTAATTGTTTTGAGGAGAAAATCTGTGACGTGTACTCAGCCTTTCTAGAAAACCTGGAAGGAAAAAAAAAAAAACCCAAACAGAAAGCATGGGATCTAATTAAATATGTTTCCCTCTGAAAAAAATTCATCATTCAGAGATAAAATGTAAAACAGGCTCAGTGATTGTCCCACGAAGTAACTCCCCACTCGCATGACTGAGTTTGAAACGGCCTCTGTCAAACCGTGTCTGTGGGCACGGCGCAGCTTGGTGTTCCTGCCTCCAGTGTGTATTAACAGCTCTGCTGATAAGAATCAGCTCAGACTGCCGCTGCATGGAAAAAATACCATCGCTGCTCCCCACAAGGAAAGCTGTACAGCCAGAACGGAGCAAGAACCAGAAATTTTAAAAATTATTCTTATTAATGCAAAGCTTGTAATTGAGGACCTGTCCAAATAACGCGTTTTGAGACTTTCTATCAGAGGGAGATGTTTCAACACACTCAAGCTCACATGTGCACGAGGGGTTCCTGCAAGGGTCGCAGGTGAGTCCTGGCATTGCAACCCAAACAGCCCTATCAAGAGCCTTACGATGTCTTGAACCCACTTACGTCTCCTGCTCCCGTGGCCCAGCTTTATCCCTCTTACTGTTACAAAGCATATTCTTGGGTTTATTCTAAGCCGAATTTATTCCCATTTGTTGCCCAAGCGTTTTTCACCTCTAAGTAGCTTTTCCACTTCTACTCGCTGGTGTTTACCCCGATTGACCTCCGAGTATTTACGGAGAACAATCCCATCTCTTCTCACTCCTCTTTTCTTTAGGCTAAACCTAGCAGGTGTTACCTGCCTTTCTATCTGGGTCAGCTCAACGTTGAACTGCCTTTGCTCGAGCAGCCGCTGGGGCTCCTGAGCGAATGTATCACAATTATCTCGTGTCTCTGCTCCTTTCCACGGCCAGGAGCCTGGCTGCGTTGTATTTCTTCTGCTGCCCGTAATGAACTGCAGGAGCTCAGCTGGAGGGGAGGTTATGAAATAATGCTGCTTTGGAAAACTGAGGCAAAGAGTTCATTTTCTGTTTTCATTGAGGAAAATCTACACTCCTTACCGAAGTTAAGATTTAATCTTTAAAACAATTGATTTTTATTGGAATCTTTTCTTCTATCAAAAATGTGGAGTTTATGGATTATTCCCAGCCAGTCCTTGCTGTGTTTCCCATCAGTGATGCTACTGATTTTGCTTGTTTGTTTTCTCTTTACTTAATCTCTTAAGAATTTGTGTGTTTTAGAATAAAATTTTTATTCTCTTCTCCCCCATCCTTTCTCCTCATCTTCCAACAGATGGTAAACTGAAAATGTGGGTGTATGGAGTATCAGCTGGTGGGTTCCTGCTCATAGTTTTCCTGATTTTTACATCCTACCTGATGTGGTGAGTATGGCATATATTTTGTCCTTAAATAAAAGCTAGTTTGCTTTTATTTAAACAATCCAAAATGTATGACAGTGCTCTGTGTTGCAGAGATTTAATCCTCGAGGCTTTAGGAAAGGATGGGGATTGGATTACTTAACTGCCTTCATTTGGCCCCTACCTCAGGGTAATTTAAAACTCTTCAAATTGTAAATGTTAACGGACGTAGTTGTGAAGAAGTATGGTGCCCATGCAGGGAAAGAATTCTTTTTGGTTATCAATAGGCCCTTGTATTTATTCAGACTTCTGCTGGGACTAGAAAGGGCTTTTTATTGTATTCTTGTTTTAAAGAAAAAGATAAAACTGAAAAAAGGCAAGGAGGCTGATTGGATTGAGGAGCTGGCTTCTGCTCAAGGAAGGGCTAAATAGAATAGGGGCATTCAGTTGGAAAATGATGTTTAATGCGGGAATACAATAGAGATCCATGAAATCATGAATGGAGTAGAAAAGGGCACTAGGGAATTTTTATTTCCCACAATATAAGAAGTAGGAGGCATGTGATGAAATGATCGTTTAAAATAAACAAAAGATTTTATTTTTCGCACAGCGCATTATTACCTTGTGAGCTTACTGCTCCTGGGGACTGTGCATGCCAGGAAGATAAATGGATTCAAAGATGGCATAACGGTTCACGGGAGATTGGGTGTTAATTGTGGTTTTCTAGATGTACGCTCCAGCTCAGGAAATCCCTAAATAGGTTTTTGCAGTGAATCCATCAGGTGGAAACATGCCCTGTGTCTAAAGCTGCTGTTACCAGCCACTGTTAGAGATAGGGCACTGGGTGTACCAAAGCCCTGGTCTACACCAGTGCGTCACTGGGCTTTCCTGGTGAGGGACATGTCTGCCCTCCTCCAAAGGAGCCCTTGCCCCTGGCAGGGGTGGTAGGCCTAGCTTGACAAAACTAGCGTTAAGCTCTCTGGTTTGAATATTCGGAAAGGCACTGCCATTGATGCATCTTGGAGGTTACGAAGGGAGCAATGGCCAGTGTCCATGTGTCCTGGAGAGGATGGAGAGGAACCAAATGAAGTTCAGCAGGGGCATGTGCAGGGTCCTGCACGTAGGGAAGAACAGCCCTAAGCACCAGTACAGGGGGTTAGGGGTTGACCTGCTGGGAAGCAGCGCTGCGGGGAAGGACCTGGGAGTCCTGGTGGACGACAAGCTCTCCATGAGCCAGCAATGTGCCCTTGCGGCCAAGGCCAGTGGTATCCTGGGGTGCATTAAGAAGAGCGTGACCAGCAGGTTGAAGGAAGTTACCTTCCCTCTCTACTCTGCCCTGGTGAGGCCACATCTGGAGTTCTGTGTCCAGTTCTGGACTCCCCAGTTCAAGACAGACAGGGAACTACTGGACAGAGTCCAGCTGAGGGCTACAAGGATGATGAGGGGACTGGAGCATCCCTCGTATGAGGAAGGNTGGCAAGGTTAGGTTAGTGGTTGGACTTGATGATCTTAAAGGTCTTTTCCAACCGAGATGATTCTATGATTCTATGATTCTATGACAAGACTGAGAGGGAATCTCACCAGTATTTCTAAACATCTATAGGGTGGATGTCAAGAGGAACGGGCCAGACTCTTTCCAGTGGTGCCCAGCAACAGGATAAGGGGCAATGGGCACAAACTGGAACACAAGAAGTTCCATCTCAATATGAGGAAAAACTTCTTCACTTTGAGAGTGACCGAGCACTGGAATAGGCTGCCCAGAGAGGTTGCAGAGTCTCCTTCTCTGGAGAGATTCAAAACCCAATGGATGCAATCCTGTGCAACCTGCTCTAGGTGATCCTGCTTTAGCAGAGGGTTGGACGGGATGATCTTCAGAGGTCCCTTCCAGCCCCTACCGTTCTGTGGTTCTGTCCTGCAACACCCACAGCTGTCTCTTAGGACCATGGAGCTGGCCTGGGCTTTAAGAACATTAGTGGTGCAAGCTGCCCTGACCCCTGTCAGATCAGAGCAGGCCACCAGAGAGTTGCAACCATGGCTTCACAGCATCATTGTCCTCTTCCATCCAAAGTTAATTTATTCTCTCTCACTCTCTTAGTCTTTCTCTCAGTCTCTCTCTTCAGTTAAAAGCTTAAATAACAGCGTTTGGATGCTGCTTAGGAGTTGCAGTTCCCTTATTTTCCAAGCTAGGTAGCTACCATTTCTCTGTGGCTTCACAGTGGAGCATACAGAGGATTTTTTAAATAACATTACATAGTTCTCCATCATTCGAAGGCTGGTGTGGAAGTATATTTCTCAATAATAATTATTGTTGCTTCAATACCATGCCAAAGAAAAAATGAGAATATCCCACTCCTAGACAGTTCATGTTTCAGTTTTTTTGTGAGGTGTTCCTTGTTTTGTCAGCTGTGAGAAGACACGGGAGACAAATACGCTTTATTTCCTCTCCGCATGGAGAGCAGAGTTGGCTGCCCGTTTTCAGCAGGCTGTGTGTCCCTACCACACACGTAATAGTGCACAAGCAGATCCAGGCGGTTTTCCTTGGAAGTAGTCACTGTACTACAGTGTCACCGAGTTGCAAAATGGAATAACTGGCATAGGAAGTTGATTTTTTTGTTGTTGTTGAAGTTTGGGTTTTGATGGTGTTTCTGAGCTTATTACAGTTTATAATTTTGTCTCCTGAAATGTTTTTCTTGCAGCAAGAAAACAAAGCAGCATCAAAGCACTCCTCCACAGCAGAAGCCTCTAACCTTAGCCTATGACGGAGACGTTGACATGTAACATAAGAAAGAAATCCAAATGTAGACATCGACTGCCTTAACTGCTTTCTTTTTTGGAACTCTCTGACTTCTCAGTTTTTTGAGGAATCTTCTGATGTGTAATATACTGGGCAGAACAGAAGTATTGCAAGCTTAAAATTTTGCCACCTCTTTATTTAAAAAAAAATAAAATGGAGTCAAAGACTTGGATCTTGTGAAACTTTTCTGAAGAGACCAGAAAATACATCTCTTCCTGTTGAGCAATGGGAATAAGATAGAAAAAAAAAAGAATCTACAGACATCAAAAAGAATTAGTAAAAAAAGGCATGACAATCCTGAGGAAAATGTGACATTTACTGTAAATGACAAGTTTGACACAGCATCATTATGCACTATATTAGTGCAGGCTCTTTATTCTTCACATATTTCAACAATGAGTTTTCTAGTGTTTACATTTCGTTCAAAGACTTTAAAACTGGATCATGTATTTTGAGAAACACGAGGAAGAATGAGTTGAAGTGTGAAGTTACCAGGTTTTTTAAAGTTTCTTCCTTCGTATCCTGTTTTCTGGTCTGGAATATGATTTTGCTTCATTTCCACCTACAGGACAGCATAAGGATTGTTATGAAAAAGCATAGATGGTTTCTTAACCGAGAATATTTTTTAAAGAGTTGAGTAGATAGGTGTTTTGATGAATGGCTAGAGGATTTGATTGTTTAAAAAGTATTTTAAATTAAATTAAACCATGTAGATACATTATGGCCAGTTTAAATTGTTATTCAGTTTAATTAAAACAAACTCTGTTTTTATATTTAAATTTTCTTATCTGAAATATTTATAAATTCTTTTTTTGAATTTAATTACCTGACCTCATTTAATACACATCAAACACAAATGCAGTTTGTAGAAGGTCTTGCTTTTTTAAATGTTTCAAAACCACTGAGAAGTTACATGTCGTAAACATCTGGGAACATTTGAAGAGGGTAAGTGTTTATAATAGTGTGTGTCGCAAGTAAGAAAGTGCCATCTTGTGGTATTGACTTGTATTTATAAGCAAATAAAACGCTAAAGAGAGTGAGAAAATTGCTTCTGGTATGTTGAATTAAATGTGTGTAAACAACATTCGTTATTAGTCTTTTAATGTGTCTGAGATTCCTCTCGGATTTCAAACAATTCTGGCATAGTTTGTGCTGGAGTGATTAGTGAAAGAAATATTGTAGACAAGTACAAGTTGAGAGAATAATTGCAGAGCTGGAGAAGGCTTGGTCTTATTTTTAGCTCAATGCTGCTGCTTATTCCAATAATTAGAAAGAAGAGAAAAAAGAATTGTTACCAGTCTAGCACCTATGCGGTCCTCCTCAATCCGGAGGTACGTCAGAGCAGACCATCACAAGAGAAGAGTATAACTAGGGCAGAAGGCAATGCTCGTCTTGTTATGTTGCTGTTCACAGCTTTGTAAAGCAATTTGAATATTATGGTTTCATTGAAAAATTGATGGAGTGGTAGATAGGTTTCCTTCCCCAGGTCAGGATCCCACCTATCCAGCGTTTCTCCAGCAGCATCAAATTGAGGTGATACTGTGTCATCAAAGCAAGGTCAGGAATACGCTTTCCTCTTCCTGCATTTAAAAAAAAAAAAGGCTGATGGAATTGCAAGGGGAAATTGTCTCACCTATTTACACCCCTGAAGACGTTCTGCTGGCTCTGCTCTCTACCCTAGAGCTGTAACTGTTTATGGTATGCAAAAGCAGGATCTGGTGTTCTCCAGTAACGCTGGGGGTCTAAATCTCTTTTTTAACAGTGCCCTGTACTGAACCTTTGAGTAACATGTATAGAGTAAAAGTTACAAGGGGAATAATGATCTAGTGCTATTAGGAAGAATACTGCCAGATCGTAGTATATTTTGTCTGTGGGATACAATGTGAGGAGAATGGTACTCTGAATAATGAAGGAATAAACTCAGTTAAGCATGCTGTTCAAAAAGGCATTGGAGTGGGAAAATTGGTGTAATAATAACAAAATTGGCAGCTGCAACATGGGGTCATTGCCCTCAACATCAGGGTAGATTAGAGTCCAAGCCGTGATGTCCAGTGCAGGAGATGCGGGCTGTACCGTGAACTGCTGGGAGAGAGAAGGAGCTCCAGGTACAACCCTGCGTGGCACGTGTTCATCCTGAGCAGATGGATCTGGGGTTGTGCTTCAGTTTGGTGGCCTTCACACTCTTGTGTCCTCACTTGTCCTGTAGCACCTTCTGGCCAAAGCCCCGCGGGGTCTCCAAAGGGAGTGGCCATGGGTCACACTGGGGCCGAGGGATGTCATCTGCTGCAGAGCTGTTGCAGTTCAGTAATGCTCTTTAGGGGATGAGTGCACCTGATTGAAATTGTAAAATAAAATAAGAGGGGAAGGCTTGCGAGGCTGCTGTTAGACAGCTGCTGCCAGCCGTGCGCTGTGTCTGCTGGCACGCACGTGAATCTCATGCCCATTCGTTGGACAGCGCGCCAATTCAAATGTCACGATGTAATTGCAGGTTTTTGATAATTTGGGATTGAATTAAGCTGTGAAATTGAACCTGGTGGCCCTGCAGGGTCCATGAGGCTGAGAATGCAGCGTAAGGCAAGAAAGGGAATTGCTTGTTCAGACAGATACCAAAATTATTGCTGTTTGTAAGAGCCCTGGGTATCCTGCTGGGAGGGATGCCTCCCGTGGGAGCACTGAAGTCAATTCCTACCCTGCAGAGTCCGGAGTGAGTCACGATGTGGAAGAAGGATTACTCCCAATTCTTGCCTATTTCAGGGTTTCTAAACTTTATGCTGAAGTAGCTGGTGGTGACCCCTGCCAAAGACGGAGAGAGCTCTTGGTCCCGTTCGGGAAGGTAATTCCTATACCCCCAGCTAGGACATCCCATTAAGACACAATGTCATTGTGAGTAAAAGCATCTGCAAGTGAAGAGTTTGCCAGATGCCCTGGCAGTCTGTCTTGGTAGTTCATAACCGGATAATGAAGGTCTGCATTTTGTCATCTTTTGTTTCAACACTATTGATTTCAGTGTCCTCTGCCAGGTGTCTTCTACTTCCGTATTACAACTGTAAAACGTGCAATTCTCTCCTAACACACAACAGTAAAACAAAACAGCAGCAACTGAAATAAGACGTCGCAGAAAACAAATTACCAAGAAGTATTGAAGTGTTGCATACCTACGTCATCCCTGCAATTATTTTGGTTATGCTCAGAAATGGGATATTTGCGTGCACAGGTACCACGTCTATGCGCATCGTTGTGCCTAAACACTGCGAACACCTGCGCTTTTGTTTGAGGTATTTCAAATCAGATGGCATTTTTTTCTGCAGAAATATCTTGAATTGTGGAGGAGCTTTCGTGTTAGTGGGGCTGGATCCAGCTGTACTCCCCTCCAGCAGCCATACCAGCACTGTCACTGAACACTTGAATTTCGGGTGCTACAGTCAAGAACAAAGACTGTAATTTTCTTTGCTCTGAAAGCAGAGTGGTGGAAAAAATTCCTTCAAGACAATGTAGCTAAAGACTTGTAAATTAGCTGGTGCTTGTATTCATATGTGTCGAAGAAGAGCCTAATTGCTTAGTTTTCTTTGCCTAGGTGCACTTACATTCACGGCCAGTTTCATCAGGAAATGAAGACAATATTCTCTTGGGGAAAAAAAATTCGGTTGAGCACTGCCAGTTTGGATCAGTCCTGATAAGTATGAAGTTATCATTAGAGATGAGGTATTTGCTGCTAAGGTGGCATAGCTGGTTTCTTGAATGACTTATTTTTTGTAAATATGTAACTTAATTTGCACTTATGAATAGAAGGAGAGATGTAATTTAAATATAATTTTGGGGCTTGTTTTCACTCCAGAGGTAGCAATGCGGAAAAAAATGATCTAGCTGAGGTCCTTTTGAAAGATGGATCAGGATACCTGATGTATTAACATGCCTCGGGATAGATTACAGTTCCGTCTGGTTTAAAATCTAATTTAAATGAATTAACTTCCACATTTTACAGCTGTGACATGCACCTGTCGTGGACAGGAGCTTGATTTATGTTACCTTTATGAAGATGTATCTGTGCGCATACGATTACACGCCATCAATATGCATGTGTTACTCGATTCCCGGAGCCACGACCTGACAGGTGACTCTGTCACTGTCATTTAACTGCTGACACGACTCGTGCCACCGGCCGCGCCGTTCAGCGGTCTTCATGTGACACGACCTGACTCATAACGCTTACGACGGGACGTGCCTCCTGCTTGTGTCAGACGTGGGAGATGAAGTAAGTCGCGTGTAACTCCTCCTGGTCTCGCTGCATCTGCTTTGCTGGCTGGGGACGAGCATCTCCCCGCGTGGCGGCGGCCCCCCCTGCCCAGCGTAGCTGCATGCGTGGGGACGGGATGTGTTTGGGGGTGTTACCGCTCGAGAAAGTTGAACGACTCTGTGGTTGCTTTAAAGAAGTCTGTCTGACCCCTCGGGATAACTAGGACTAGAAACACGAGTGTAAAGACCCGAGGAATTCACCTGAACTACCCTTAAACAAATGGAATCGCAGCCAGCCCTTTCTTGTTCCTACCCGGTAGAGAGAAATGCGAGTGTGGCCGTGAGGTCTGACAGCACGGGACCCACCGTCCTTGGAACGGGGCATTACTTGGCCACGCTTTGTGATTTGGTTGTATTTGCATTTGGGGAGAAAAGACTGGGTTTGAATGAAGAGTTACAATAGTAATCATGGCTACAGGATGCTTTCTGCATAAATTTTTAATGCCTGCCCTTTTATTTTCCAATCTAATGCAGTTTATTCTTATTTTTTAATGTAAACATATGGTAAAATGGTCACATATGAAATGTCTGTGAAAAGAATCCAGAAACCCCATATTTGCACTCGTTGGTAATTATGCTCATTTACTTTGATTACATGCTTTGTTACAACAGCGTGTAAAATAGGCTGTAGACAGATACATGGGTTAAAGCAATTTATAGGATTTATCCTGTCTGTGAAGAGATGTTTTGATGGAATGAAAAATCAGATTCAATTTCCTCTGTTAAGGAAGAATGTTAATTTTCTCCTCTGCTTTATGAAGGTTCACCTGCATGTTATGAATATTGTGGCTGTTACATGCCAGTATGACATTTGGAAAAAAACCCTCTTCAAACGTAATAACAGTGAAGAATCTTTCAGCAGTACGTGGATGAAGTGGAGTACCAAGCATTAATTTTTCAGATGAGGAAGATGAGAGTTGTAATTTTATTCTTTTGGGGGTGCAATCTGGTTCCTACCCCAGGTGAGCAGGCTTTGAGTAGCTTTTCTGCAGAAGTGTCTGAGCAGATGGATGAAGCCCAGAAATGATGTTTCCAGGCTGCTGCCATTGCCCAGTAATCAAAACGCTGTGCAGCAGCAGGATTAGGCCAAGGAACGATGCGACGTTTCCTCTCTCCGTTGCAACCAGCCTTTGGTAACTGCGTTCTGAAGCTTGGGTTTAGCAGGAATTAACGTACGGTTAGTGTCACTCCTCCGACACTGTTGTAGCATCAGGCAAAATCGTATTTGGAGATGGCAAAGGAGGGTTGTGTCTGATCCGAAGTCAGTAAATGACGCCTATTGACTTCACTTAGAGATGATCAGATCGTTTACAGGTTATTATCTTGTTGCTTCCTTAGAGTTTTCCACTTTCAGTGCCCTTTGCGAATATGAATGCATCGATCCTGAAACACCCCATGTGGCAGACTAAGTGATTTAATTACACAATTTGGTTTTGCCTTCTGCATTGCTAGTCGATTTAATTCGGTGACAGAATTACAGAAGAACACCCCATCAGTTGGTGGGTCAGACCAGTGAAAGATCTGTGTGTACCATGAGAAATGGGGTTTGCGGCTGCTCTTCTGCAGCAGAGGGTTAAGCTTCTTGGCTTGTGTGCATTGGGTAGAGCAAGTGTATCCAAATTTATTTAGGTGGAGTAGTTGGGGTCTACCTGAGGATGGAAATCCAGGGTTGTTTCAGTGACAGGATGCAACAGAGATTTAAAGCTAATCTGGCTTCTTCCACACTTTGAGAAAAAATGTGGAAAGTGCACAGTGACGGTCAGCATCGGTGGTTTTTTGCTATTTGTGGCAGATGGTTTAAGTCTTTCCTCTGATGAGACAAAAGCCTTGTCCTCAGATAAGCGATCCAAAGCAGGACTTTGTAGAAGAGATTTCTCTATGCCAGAGGGTTTTTTTTTTTCTTCCAACATACACTACGTAGAACTTGGGGAGGTTGTAGCCCAGCTGAAGCACCAGTGACTGCTTGTGTTTCAGCCGCCACAGGTGAGCTGTTTGTTTTCAGAGGTCTGAGAAACACATGCGCCGAAAGTCAGCGTGTCTGAGCCGTGACAGACGCGCTGAGGGACGGCAAGGCAAAGTCACAGCGGCGACAGGTCGCACCAGAGCAGCTGACAGTGATCTGTTCTTTTCTCTAAGGGCCCCACACCACCTTTTCAACTGGGCAAGACACTTCATCTTCAGTCCCTGACAGTCCTGGAGTAGAGAAAATGGGGTTTTATATCCCAGCCCCGGTCCTGGCTCTGGTTTCTATTGCAATGGCATCTGCTTGATGGCCTTGGCAGAGGAGCATCAGAGACATACATCTATATAAGCTCGACTCCGTGACCCACCGCTGCGCTCTGTGGTGGCAGGGATGACCTTCAGGCAGGTTCCTCATGGCCGGGAAGCATCACAAGATTGGTACTTCTCCAGTAGAGACTGGTGGAAAATAGCTGCTCAAGTCTGAATTGAGATGAAAAGCTGTAATGCAGACGTGTCACATCAGGGTTGTGCTGTCACTCCATTCCTTTGTACGATACAGCAGATCCACAGCAATTATTTTTAAATGCAGTCTCTATTACAGTAAAGCGGTAACTTGAAATATTTACTATTTTATTTGCTTCGTGCCAAGTGAGATTTCACTCAATTTGTCATTAAAACTGCTGTCCTCTTCTGAGGAAAGAGAGTATATTTACATAAACTGCTCTCCAGTAATTCTGTGTTTTCTGCAGGAGTAGGGGCTGGCATAATTTCCCAATTGCATCAAGCTTTGTCCACAAAAATCTGTGCTGATGAGCCTGTGGGACCGAAGGCAGGTGTGAGGGAGAGGAGTACAAATCTGTTCATCGCGCTCAGCAGGCTGTAGGAAGGCCAAAGGGATCTAACTCCCGTTCCTTTGTCACTCCCGTACATGCAGCATGGATCATCTTTGACCAAAAAAACGCCTTGAAGCAGCAACAAAACCCCCTTTTCAATTTGGCAAAGTTGTGCAGGATTTTTGATGTGCTGTCAGAACAGGATTTAGAAATGAAAAGCCGCCGTCTGAGATGAGTCTGCTGGATCCCCTCGGCAGTCCCGGTGCACACAGTTACGATTTCCCTTTTACAGAAATCGTACGACTGGCTGAATTGGCGGCCCTGCTCACAAATCACGCGGGATGACTCTCCCAAAATGATGAAAATTTTGAGTGTTTTTCCCATATAATGCTAGTGCTTTTACTCTTCATCATCTTATTTCCATCACCATGACAGCCAGGAAGGGACGACTAAAATCCAGAAAGCCGCCTGTCTCCCCTGATCACAGGAACCCGGGAAGCGGATGGTGGGGGCGGGGGGCACAGCCCAGTGCCGTGAGATGTGAAATGCAATGGGGAGAACTCGGGACGCGGCACCCGCTGTAGGACCGGTCCCCTCCCAGGTCTCGGCCGCGGCACGCGGGACTTACTTGAAGCCTGTTTGCCCTGTCGTTGTCCTACGGAAAAAAAAATACACGCCTTTATCAAGGCTGTAGAAATGCAAAGTACACACTTGCACCCGTGCCAGCATTAACACACGCACCCCCCCCAATTCAGTCATTACTTCTCTTCTGCCTTAAAATTCTGCTGTTTGAGCATGAGCCTGTTTTTAACCTGGGAAACAGTCCGGCTTTATTTCACGGGTGCCACGGGTCCGTGGGTGCGACCGTTTGGGTACTGCCGCCGGGACTGTGTTAAAACCTGATTTAAAGGGCAAAGAAAAACCTGTTGCGTGTTGGAGATAAGCCCCGGTGCCGATGCGGGGAGCAGGGAGGCCGGGGGCTGCCGGCCGGGGGCCGGGGACAGCAGCGGGGCTGGAGCTTTGGAAAAGAAATCTCCCAATTCAAATGCTGTCGGTGCCCGGAGCAGTCAAGCATGTTCTGCGTTTTGCGTTTTGTTTAATATTAGACACTTTGTCTGGCCTCTTCCGCTGCTTGCTTTGTTTCTATTAATTATCTTTGATTTTCTTTTGCTTCCTTATCGGCTTTGCTTACTCTTTTCTGTAAAACTTCAGATCAGCTTTCTAAAGCTGAAACAAAATTTGAAGCAGAGTTTTTTTCTCCCTTGCTGACACTGAAACAATGAATATGGATCAGAATTTTCATTTCCTTTTCTTACCACATCCATTTACTTGATAGAACAAGCTTGCCAGCCTAGTTTTACTTTGATAAACCTAATAAGGCAGAAGCACTTTCCACCTCCATATTATTTTATGCCTTGTTTGTGACTTCAGTATCCCTTATACAGGTTTAAAGACAATTTATTCTTTACTGCCCTTGAGTCATTTCGGGAGAGCACTTGTGTTTTTCCCGACATAAAAATGTCCCCCTATAACATGATGAATATTAAATAGGTGCTTGAATGAAAATGAAACGGCGCGCTCTGACCTGACAGCTCCATTTATTGCAGCGCGGGCGGGAGAGAACCGAAATGTCAGCGGGGTCCGGCCGTGGGTGCGGGGCCCTGCTCCCCAATTACTTCGTCAAATGACCAATTTCGTGAATGGACCTGGACGCTGGTGTGAAATCTCTTCTGCGGAGAGTATGCCCTGCTTTCCGAAGGAGTTCATTTCTTTCCGAGCTGAAAGCAGACTTTGGCCGCAAAAATACGGAGCTGGTTTCTGCTCCTCCGCTGCCGCCCGGGTGGAGTGGTGCTGGCTCAGGGTGGCTCTTCCAGCAGGTCTAAGGGGGAAAATCTGGGTTTATTCATAAGGGGGACATGTTGCTGTTAGAGACACCGATAGTTTTGCTGGTTTGAGATGACCAGGGCGCAGGGATCAGACCCTCGTTGTGCCAGCAGCTCCCCGAATCACTCACCGTCTCCGTGCGAGCGGGACAAGGGCTGAGCATCAGCAGAGAGAACAGCTCGGGAGCACGAAATACCCCCGGGGAGACGGACGCACGGCCATGCCGGCACACGCCGACCCCGACCAGGGAAGGGGGAAGCAGACGAGGAAGCAGTGGGTTCCTTGCAGAGCTGTGCTGGATGCTGCGGCCCCGTTCTGTGCCGTGGGAGCACGGGGGGGCTGGTGGGAGGCGAGTGGTGCTGCGGCGATGCAGGCAGAGCCCGGCGGCCGTGCCGCATGGATCCCTGCGAACTACCCCTTCCAGGGAGCCGAGGCAACAGACAGGCCCTCTCTTACTACGGAAGAGTTTTAGGGGAAGGTGAAATCAATCCCTTTCTCGTTTGTGTACTCAGAGTACTGAGCGCTGCCTCCCTCACCCAGAACGTCTTCAATCGCTTTTCTCGCCCAGAGCCGTTGTCCCTGAGACGTGGACTTTCCCGTTCCTGATGGATACGTGCAGCTGCTCGCTGCGCGGGGGGTGCAGGACAGAAACCCGCCTCGCACACAAGGCACCGCTTCATGAGTGCTGGCTGCAGCGCTGGCACACACGTTCGCAAGGTCTACCCATAACTTACTTTTTTTCCCTCTCTCCCAAATATGTGACATTTTTAACATTTAAAAGTACAGTTCTGCCTTCAAGGTTAACATGGAGCAAAATAAATTCATCTGGAGGCTCAGCAGCATGGCACGGACTGAAAACAAGGCGGCAATCCCTCGCTATGGTGCAGAATTGCCGGTGCCGGTACAGCGCGGGTAGCGGTGTCGCTTATCGACGCCCGTTTCGCGGCTGGCCGTGCCTCCGGGGTCCCTGCAGGACCTGCCGTGTACGTGGGTCTTCACTGGCAGGTTTCTTCAATTCCTTTTGTCCTCCAACACTTTGCTAGTCAGTAATTCCGGTGTGGATATTTTACATGTGTAGCTGTGAGCGTATTTTTGAGTGTGGGATCAGAAGGGAAATGCAACTCAGGTTTTTAGCTGTTTGCTCCCCCGTTTAGCTCGTGGATGGATTTTGCTGCCCACCTCCCAGCCATACTAACTCGCTCTGGTTCCTCTCCCTTCCCTGGGTCATGCTTTCTCCAAAGACAAATGCAGGTCCAGCCCCAGTGACGATACGAGTCATTAAATGACTAAAGATGATGGTGTCATTTCAAGGGAGCAGCAGATGTCTGTAGTGGCCTTTCTGTGCTGCAGCCGGTAACGAAGGCAATGGGGTGGTTTGAGTAGTGTGGTGCAGGCGGGATTTACTCTTCTTTTCTCTCTAGGTGTTTCTACCACCACTCTATTGCGTGAATTCATGCTGCATTTTCTTCTGTTCCATTCGGGAACCGCTGGAAAGATGGCTGTGCTAATAGGGTGCAATACAAGTGCCCTTACCGAGTCAAACACACGTTATGGTAACTGCTTTTTCACATGGGAAGTATTTATTTTTAGGGAATAGAAAAATGACTATATTTGCACTCTCTATAAATACAAGAGGGGAAACCAAATTAATTACCGCTTGCTTTAGCGCAAATGTCTGTGTAATGGCACAGAACAATAGCATAAATCTACCTGCGATTATTTTAACTGACACGTTCTCTCAATTGAACTAAAAAATACCTATCCAGGGCAGCTCCCCGCCGTCCCCAGCGGCCAACGGGGCTGTCCCCACCACATCGCCTTGGTGGGCTCCTCACTGCCCGCCGCCTCGCTCGGTCTGCACTTCATTTCATGGGAAAGAACGAATTGGCAGTATTCCCGCTGTTCTGTATTAGTGAATAATGCAACTCTATAAAACTATTAAACATTAATAGATCAGATTGAGCTAATGAGTTAAGATCTATGTGAATGTTAGCCAAAACAATGTATAGTTAGTATTCAAAAAATTATACTATGTTAAAGTCAGTGTGAATGCAGCAAAGCAAGTGGTGATTCGTGCTGATTCTGGTCAGGACTAAAGCGAAGAGTTGGGGCTGTATCCAGACTCGGTAGAGGCGCATCATATTCTGATTTACGTCTGTTAAAAGTGATGCTGAGGTTAGGAGCAGCCTTGCTTTGTCTCGAGGCCAGGTGGGACGACTTCACGCCATACATGCATGCCTGAGCTGGTTTGCATGTCTGATGGCTTGAATTTTAAAAAAAAAATTGGCTTCCCAGGTTCTTCCAGAAACCCTTGAAGAAGTTGAGCCCTGGCACCANCTGTGCAGAAGTCCCCATGCCTTGAGGAGGTGTATTCAGAGCAGCAAAAAGGGACATCCTCAGGAGCGTGCGGCGACGTCAGCCCTGGTATGATAAGCGTCACTAGAGCTCAGCGTCTCCATCACTGCTGGTGCTGCAGCTTGTTAACGCTTTTTTCAAACTGCTCTTTCTTTCCGANTTGAGCCCTGGCACCACGACATGTCTCATCACGTGGCCCGGGCTGCCATGGGGGACGTCGCTGCTGGGGGGGTGGGTGAGGGCTGCTCCTGGGGNCCTACTTGAGCTGCGTTGCCCCTCTAGGCTCTGCCTTTGGGGTGCCCGTGAAGGCATGGCAAAGCCCAAACCGCAGCATTAATTGCAGTCAAGTCTGCATATCTTATCACAAAACTAAGGGACAGTATTAGCCATCTCCCTCCTTTTATTTCCCTCCCCTGTAAGTGCTTGCAGAGGTGTTGTGCGACCTTGCTGTGATGGCAATAAGCCTTTATCTGAACAAATTGATCCTGAGATGCAGGAGTTTGTACCTTGTTTGCTGCTGCCTTGCCTGCTGTTTCTGTCCTGGCTCTGAGCAGGTACAAATAATGAATTAACTGCTGGATAAGCCCCGTGCTCCCCTGAGCAATTATTCTGGCTTCTGCCATAGCAGAGTCAATTTGTCCTGCAATAAGTACAATTTTCTGAGAAGTTAGTTCTGGTTCAGGCACTAATCATCTACATCTGTGTGGCGTGGGTATTTTTTTGGGGGGGGAGCCGGTTGTGAGATTGGCACGTGAAAAAGCACGTCCCCAGAGCGCCGCGGTCCTTCGGGGGTACAAATACCCTCACAGCTGTGGGGGGGGCTAAGTCAGTTAGTGGAGAGAGGAACGGCATAAAAGATGCAACGGTCTTGGGCACTTGGGTAGCGTGTTAGCAACCCTTGCTTCCCCATCTCTGGAAGACCGGCACTAATGATTTAATGCAGATTTACATCTCAGACATGTAAAATTTGTTTGCAGAAGGTGCCGCAGGCTAGAAATGGAAGTGCTGGTTAGAAAGGTTATTTTGTACATCTGCTAATTAATACTGGGCAAGAAGTGTCCTTAGCTAGTAAGACAGGAAATCATGCCAAACGGTGGGTTAGAGCAGCAGCCGGCACGCAGCGGGCAGGCGTCTGTGAGCCTTATGCATGCCTTCTGCCAGCTGAAAAAGCAAATTATGGTGGTGACTGGGAGCCCCCAGTCTGGAGATGCTTGATCTGCTCAAGGTTTTAGCTTCAGGGTGCTCAAACACAGTGTAAACCGGGGCAGGGTCAGACACAAGTTCCTCATTTTGCTGTTCATCGGGTGTATGGACCACGTTTACCTACATTAGCGAGTGGGCTCTTGCCATTTTCCTGTTGCAAAGAAATGACTGGGATGAAATTTCCAAATCTTAATAGCTGGAAGCAGCGAGGCCGGGGTGGCAGGGGAGAGCCCTGGGGGTCTGCAGAGCAGCTGGGAAAGGCTTGGGGATATGGAGGGTCTTCCAAGCAATTCCAACCAATCTTCCAAGTAATGAGATATGTCAAGGGACATACCGAGGGGCTTTAAAGATGTAAGTAAAGGAAATGGTGACCCCAGCCCAGCGTCCTGATGAGCTGCTGCTGGTTGCTTTTGCTACTGGGCAATACCTGGAATAACGGCAGGGTGTGCTTTGTCTGCCGCTTCTGTTCCCGTTTGCCCTCCCACCCCATCACGTTGAGGAGCTGAATGTGGCCAATTCCCCTCCTTGCCCCCGCCTCTCCCGAGGCCAGGACCCCTCCCCACGTACAGCACCAGCAGCTCTCCCCAAAACTCTTCTCTGCCTTTCCAGCCTGGCTTCATCCCCGGCATCTCTCACCCTCGATGCCTCCATCCAGCGCTGACGTTTCCTTCTCACTCCCGGCTGGCGACACTGCGGGCATTTTGGGCAGGTCTTCTGCTAGGCCTTTTTTTCACCCGGTTCAGCCTGTTGTGAGTATGAGCGGTATGAAAACCTCAACCCAGCTTGTCTCGAGCCTTCGGCTCGCGCAGCGCTGGTGGGACCTGTGTGCCCGTGGTTCTCCCGGACACCTGCGTCGGCTGGGAGCCCTGGGCATGGTGCTAAGTGAAGCCTCAGGTGTCCGTCAGACGTCGCCTGCACACGACAGACAAAGCGTGCCCTGGCTGGTAACAGCCTTTGGGGGAAAAGAGGAGAAAATAGTTGGTTTGTGTCTTCCCGCAGAGACCCAGGGTTAGTGAGTGCACAGCAGCGGGAAGGGCTCCTCCAGTGACAGGGATCCACAGCAGGAATAATAATCCCACCATTTTCCTGCCCTGGACTGGGTGAGAAATTTGGCAAATTGCCTTTTTGCTGGGTCTCGTGAGGTTTGGGAGAGTTTCTGCACCAGCTCCGGAACCACAGTTTCCTTCTTTGCATAACGTTTTGCTGAGTCAAAACTGCCTGGTGTGTTAGAACAAATCATCTCTGTAAACAACGGTAACTATCTGCATAATTGGTGTTAATCACCTCTGAAACCTCTGCACATGGCCAGAATGCTACCGATGTCCTGGATGTGACTTTCCCAGAGTCACACCGTTGTCCAAAATGCAAAATCCAACACTGAGAGGCTTTGGCAGTGAGATTTTTATGGTCTTATGCCCAGTCTTTTAAAAGATGCAGAATCACAGTCAGTATTATATCCCGTTTACTCATTTTGAATATATTATTAAGTGTTTTTTCATACCAAAAGAGCATAATTAAATAGCACGCCAGCCGTAGATGAACACTATATTGATGACGGCTTGTGGCACAGGAGATGTGTGAATTTTATTAACATTGTCATTTCCAATCCCCAGCATCATAAATGACTTGAACGTTTTCCATTACAGTTGCAGATCTACCTTAACATTACTAAAGCAATCATAGTGTGGGAAATTAGGTATAAACCGAAAAATAATTAAAGGCCTGGTGACAACTTGATAACACTGAATAATTAAAGTGTTGGCAACAAATCTTGAATTTTAATTTTCTTGCTATAGCTGATACTAGTAATCGAGATCAAAAGCATCTTCACTGCTTTAGGAAAGCTCACTCACGTATGTATTATTTAAGGAGGGGAAGGAAAAAAAGATGAAAACCATAGCTCTGGGTTAGGTCTGCTAACAGCTCAGGAATTACGTTAAATCCTGCAGACGGGAATGTGCCGGAGCCGACTGAGCCGCTTCCCTCCAGCGCTCTTCAAAGAGCATTAAGCTGCAGGAGGTACCTTCAGCAGCCCCTGCAATGTTATATTTAGGATACACTCCTTCAGCAGTACGTGAGTGGCAGTGCTCAGGGACATGCGTTTGAAATGGCCACTACACGGGGGCAAACACGAGACCTGCAGCATGGACGTGGGCAAAGACGAGCCCGATGGCACGAGTCACGGAGCGCGGCTAAGTTCAGAGGGAGGAGACAGCCTGATTACGCTGGAGCCACTTCCTTTGCTTTTCTTTCCTGGGTTTTGGAAGCAGGTATGGTCTTGGCGCAGCGAGTTTACTGAGATATTTGGCGTTGGTCCTTTCGTGACTCCTCACGCCTGCCTGGAGCTGTGGGTCACCTCCTGGCTCAGCGATCGGACCCTTTCTGGGGTAAGTAGTTCCAATCTGGTTGGGGGCGGGGGGAGGAGATGAGATTTTATGGCCACATGGGAGAGCAAGGACAGGCGGAGGGAGCCGGGGCCATCAGGGCCTGTCATCACCTCGGTGGCCATAACCTGCAGTAAGACTTGCTGTAATGATGGCTAAAAGAGCATCGCTGTCTGCAAAGATATTAAGCACCTTAGTTGCCCAGAGCTCATGCTGCACGTTTTCACCCATGCAGGCAGCTGGGCCTGATCCTGCACCCCTTCCGTGGCCAGGGTCACCCCACGGGGCTGGCACGGGGGGCTGCAGGGGCGGCTCGGCTCTGCGCTGCATTACGGGATGTCAACCCCAGCTGGAACTGGCTGGGACGGGACTCGGTGAGGAGCCCAGCAGAAAGTGTTCATAGCTGGAGGGAATGAATGGCAGGGGTGCAAAGAGCTCCTGGAAGATCCTTTTATTTTTGTAGATATTCAGGTAAAAATAAGTAAATCATTGAGGTGTTACAATGGCACACAGGTTACAAACTGGAAAACTTCCTGCACTTTGCAAGATGATAGAAGGTTGTCTGTACTTGATGTTTGCAGTAAAATAATCCCATTTTCTTCTTGAATATCCTGTATATCTATCCGCATGCACATATAAAAATTTAAAATTAATTCTATTTGCTCCCTATGCTGAAACTAGTCATTACCGTACAGGGTGTTTTTTTTGTCTAACAAAACCATCTCATCGTAATATTGTGACGTAATTTCAAAGCCATGTTTAGATGACATTGCTGGTGGCTATAAGCTGCATCGTGACTCCAGAGAGCTGCAAAGCTGAGCACCTCCCTCGCTCTCCTTTTCCTGTTGGCTGTGCACGGTTCGAAGGCAGCACAAGCGATGTCTTTCCGTGGCAGCGCGTCTTCCCCTGCGTGCGTATCAGGTCATTGCATTCGTCTCGGTGTGTTTATCGATCAGCTTTATTGAACTGAATGGGATAGTGAGCGCCGTGTTGCTATTTCATATGGGAGCGGGCGCATTTAACGCGTGGTGAGGAGCGTTTTGGCTTTGGTTGCACGTTTAGGACTGGAAGCGAGTGCCTTATCTCCTCCGTTATCTCATCCACTTCTGATCCCTTGTCAGTTACCTTAATATCCTTCGTATCTCGCCTGAGCCCTCATTTGGAAACTCTTTGAACCAGGTATTGGCTTTGCTCTTCAGTCTTCGTTTGGGATTCCAGCGACAATGAAGCTGTAAATAATAAACAGAAGCAGGAGGTGTTTCTGTAGGACTGGGACACTAGCGAGTGCTTGGGGAACACACTTGGCACCCGGCTGCCTTCCCAAAGGCTAGGAGATCCTGGGATGAAATAAAGCACAAACACCTCGCAAAGCACGGGCTCCGCTCCGAGGGACTGATAATGTCAGTGAGCAGAAGGAATAGCTGCTGGGACGCAGGGAGGAAAAGAAAAAAGACTTTGCTGAGGTCGTGCAGTAGACCAGCAGCTCCTCTGCTGCATGGCATCCCATCGTCTCCAGCAAACCTACGCCCGCGTTTGATGAGTTTGTGAACATCCCTGTGATGTAAGCAGTCTCTCCTAAGAGCTGCTGCTAGAGCAGATGGGTCGGGGAGGCACAGCTGCAGCAAGGGTGCAGGAGGCACCCCATGGCCGTGCCTGCACCGGGGCGAGGACGTGCCAGCCCTGAGCACGTCGCAGCCGGTGTCACAGCCCCATGGCAGGGCAGGACCCTGCAAGTGCTCCCCGCTACCTTTCGGGGGTACCTGCGGATGCCGGGGGGAGCGAGACCCCAGGAGGAGTAGCAGCAATTAGGGTGGGGGTGCGGGTGCATCCTGCACATCATCTGCTTTGGGTGTGCGGCTCTTGCCATGGTGCAAAGCCACGGGCAGGGTGAGGGTGTATTTTCCAGGCCAGAGTTTTCACTGGGTTTGGCTCTGCCACCCCTGTAAGAGCTGAGCGGTGCACCGGCAGATTGCAAAGGGGCTCAGGGCCCTGTAACTCTATCAGTTGTGATCAATTTTTCAGTCGCGTTACTAATACACCAGAGAGCGTGTCAGCGTGCTCTGTGGAGGTCTGCAAGTGCCTACCATGGCTAATCCATAAAGCTCAAATGGTTTCCTGGAAAACAGACATTTTCTTGTCACCATGAGGAGACTACTAAGCAGCGGGGGGTGTGTGTGGTGGGGGGGAAACAGAAGAAAAATAGACGGAGTCTGAAGTACCCGCTCAAGCTGCTGCAAGCACCGTGGGCAGGAACCGTGGGCTGCACCTGAAGGACGGGCTGCAGGCAGCTGCCCGCACTGTCCGACAGCCGGGGACCGCAGGGAAATGGCCACCGCTGCCATCCCCGTGTCCCTTCAGCCCTCGCCCCTGCAGCCCTTCCACCCTCTCGCCCAAGAAAAGCAATTGCACTTCTGCTGAGCTTTACTGACACCTGACAATCCATTGTTTAGCAATTCATGGAGATGCAATTTAAAACACAGACCAGTCCCTCTGCCCGCCAGTCCTTAAAATGTGGATTGCTATGAGCTCCATGCTTTAAGCCTATTGAGTTGGAAAGACATTTTATCACTTAAATATTTGAATGCTTCTCCTGGTTTTCTGAATTTATCATTATGATATAAGATTATTTTGCTTTCAGGATATTAACGAAGCCTTTTTTCTCAGACTCTCCAAGACACCCTGATTCCCCCTCCCCCCTGCCTGCCAACCACTGAAAGCTTTAGTGAAATTGCTTTTAAATGAACTATTTTGGACTTCTTTAAAAGCATCTTCTGTGTTTTGCACCCCGGAGTGCATTTTGGGCACTTCACCATACCCCAGAAACTGGAATTTTACTGTTAAAAATATGCTAGGAGAGCTTTTTTCACAGTCACCTGACTCCAGGAGCTGGGGATTAATAAAAGCACAAAATATCCTGCCGCTTCAGACAAAATCAGAAGAGTGGGCACTCTTGGCACACTTGGGCAGAAGCCCAAGGTGAAGGGAGGTCAGAGCTGCAAATGACTCTATGGCTGGGACCCTTCCCGCTCCTTACCCCTCCCAGCATTGCTTACGCATTGTATGAACTCCTGCAGCCCATACGTGCTCATGGTATAGACATCCATGGCGGGCTTCTGCCCTAGAAAACAAGATTCTGCCCTAGATTGTGCCTCACCTCTGCCAAACCAGTCTTCTTGATTTTATCGCTCTCATTCATAGGAAAAATAAGGATTTAAAAAAAAAAAAAAGCTGGAGATTTGACTGTTGAGCCTAAGGAAAAATCTCTTGGCTTTTTTCCACAGTAACCATTCAAAAGTATGGCCATTTTCAGAGATTACCAGTTTGCTGAATACCCTTTTTCACCCACTGTGTTCAACATAAAGTCATTTTCCTTTCCACAACCTATAAAAGAAGACTAATCCGCAAACTGAAAGCCAAGTCCTTCACTCTTCTCTCTGCTGAGCCTTGATGCAGAGAATAATATTCGGCAAGCAGCAATCACATCTAACTGTTGCCTAAGGCCTGATTCGTACAGGATGAAAAGTCGGCGAGTGATAAGTTTCCCAATGACCTCTGTCAGCCCCTAAAAAGAAAAAGCAAAGACAACAACAGCCCGTGTTAGCTGGAAAGGCCAGCTCAAGCACAGCTAAATGGGGATCCAAATGTCAGAGAAAGAGCAGAAAAATGTCCTTGCATCCCCATCTAGTGGCTTTTGGTAAAATAAATCTCTAGTCCCTTTCGTTTGGATGTTTCTCCTCTGCCTGTAACTGCAATCTGCTAAATGATCAAGCAGGTGGCTAAACTTGCATCAGAAGGGCTGGGCTGAGCCAAAGCTGCTCGATTTGACGTATTTCTTCAGGCTCAATGTTTTATGAATGTCCCTCGGTAAGTTTTCAGGCTTTCAAAGGGGTTTTCTTCCCCTGCTCACTTTGTGGCCGGATCACTGCGGCAGCGGAGAGCTGCTGGGCTCCCAAGGGACCCGCTGCCACGCTCCGGGGACCCATGGGCACGTTTGCTGCCTCCTACAAATACCAGGTCTGGGAGCCGGCAGAACTGACCGCGCATGGAAAGGAAACATTGACCCAACTGTCACAGAAACGTGCCTTTAGCTGAGGATATTCTTTTTAAGAGCAGGACAAACCAGAAAGATTCACAGAAGATCAGCCAAAGCTTCTGTGAAAGGTGAGCATCCCTCGTCGGACTTGTACCTGCTCTCCCACCCTTTGCTCTCCCTGTTTACCCAGAAAAGGGTGACTCGTCATCTTATTTCCACTGATAGCACAAAAAGAAATATTCCAGTTGTGTCACAGGTTTTTTTTCCCAGCAGAGCAGCTTCTGCTGGGGTACTTTGGCTGCTCAGATTGTTGAGGCCTCTTCCCGGCGTCAGCGGCGCGGCGTCACACGTGACGGCGTCACACATGATGTCACATGACGGCTGGGCTCAGCCTTGCTTTAAGAGGAGGTAAGGAAACAGGATTTCAATTCTGAGCCTCCGTTTCAGGTGCAATCGAAACGTAACCCGTAACATCCATAATTCAACGCTGCTTTTGCGTTACCTGCTCTCTGAGCTCTTTCTGGCCCCCGTGGGAGCTCAGCACCCATGGGTCTCCGGGTCTGCCAGCGGTTTGCATCACCTTGCAACCAGCTCTGCTGAGAAACCTTAACGTAAAGCAAAGCTCCTGTGGTGCCAAGCCCCCCCGGACATACCCCCCGCCCTGCCACCCCAGCCCTGGGAGGGTCCCTTATCACAGCCCCCTTTCCTACCAAAAACTCCCGTCCTCCTTAGTCTGTCCTCTTGAACCAGAAGAATTTCTCAGGGACCGATCTCCACAGCCTTACTATTTGCACCGCTGACTTGGAGCTAGGGACAAACCCCCCTCTTTTTGCTGGCAATCCTCTACGTTGCCTTACCGCAGCGTTTGCAAATGCCCTGGTTTTGGAGCTCTGCCTGTGGGATGTGTTTAATCCTGCGGATGCTGTGCTCCCAGCAGACGCTATGGGCAGCAGCACGGGTACAGCCAGGGAAATCTAAATTCTGAGCGTATTTTCGCAGCTGAAGACCCGTGAGCTCGAGGGGTAAAAGGCACGCTTTACCGGACCTGTCTTGGCTTTCAGAGATTTTTTGTTTGTTTGTTCTGAACACAGTATGGTGTGTAGAGCAAAATCTGGTCTTCACCTGGACTCCAAGAGCCTCTTGTGCAGGCGGTCACGTTGGACTCTCCCTCTGCCCTTGCCTTAGCTCGGTAATTACACCTACATGAGATACGACCTCTAGGCAAATAGTTTGAAAAGGGTGGGTTTTTTAAAGGTCTGGAAGAACTGCACCAGCAGCCCGGCTTTAATAAAAAAGCAGGAAGGGCTGTGTTAAAACAAAAAAAAATAATCTCCAGACCTAGGTGCTTTGGTTTTTTGGGAGGCTGAATCGAAAAGTGGCTGGAGCGGCCGGGCTCAGCAGCAATGAGTGCTGTTGCCCCCCCGGGGGGGGACAGGTTCTGCTTCTCTGACGTCATCTTTTGCAGTATTTATCGGAAGTCATATTCTTTTTCCTATAGGAAAAACCCCCTACGCACGTATAAAACCAAGTACATTGCTCAAATTCCAAAATCTACTGTGGCCCAGGAGCTGTTAAATATTTAATAGGATTAATGCAAACCCAAACTTCTTCTTTTAATGAGAAATCTTGCTTTAACTATCAGGAAAATGGGTGCTACAAAATTGCTGGTTAACTTGCCTAATGCAGAATAACATCTTTGCACCAAATAGTTCGCTTAGGAGATTACAGAAACTGCTGGCTACACCTTAGAAGATTTGGTTAGGAAACTGAAAATATCTAATCGATGAGAACGCTTTCATTAAAAAAGGAAACACTGATGCAGAAGAAAAGAGCTCTGCTCGCAAGAAAATCAAAGTTAAATTATATCGGCCTTAATCAGTTCTTCTAGGTGGAGCTGGGAGGGTCTCAAAAAATAAACTGGTAATGCTGTGAGGAACTCTTAAAATGATGAGGACTTTCCTGACGTTCACCAGCGTAAAAGCTGACCACTATTTAGAAGATAAATATGTTGAAATTTGATTTCCAAATACGCAGACTTGCCTGCCCGGCGGCGCAGGTCCGAGGCTTGCTGTGGTGGGCTGGGGGGGATGGAGCATCGAGGGGGCTCAGCGCCGTGGGCGATACCAGCCTGGGAGCAGTGAATGACCCGATTTCTGCAGGATCAGCCCCAAACTGACCTCCACAGCCACGGCGTGTGGGGAAAAACACTGTTGCTTTGTTTTTCTGGCACTGCAGCCCGGCTCTAGCTTTAGCCATCATCTCACTGATCAAACCCTTCCCCCCCCGCCCCCCTAGCTTTTTCGGTCTGCACAAACCCCACAGTTTAGAGTGGATTTAGTCACGAGCTGGCCAGAACAACCCAAGCACAGCGTGCGGAGGGTACATCCCCCAAAGCCACCCTGCCGCCAGCTCCTGCCAGCGCGGGCAGCTGCCCACAATGTGCTCTTGTTCCCAGTGCCGGGGAACAAAGGCCGTTGTTGTGGGCTAATGCCGGCTCAGTTGTGGCATGTGCCTACGTGGGCTGTTGGAGCTGGGGGGGCCACACTGGGGGGGTGTGGGGAGGGGTATCATCCCCCACTGGATCTACAAGGAGGTTTCCAAGGGCTGTGCAGCTCCTGGATGCCGGAGGTTTCTCTACGTCTCCTGTCGCTCCGGGGAGGTACGGCTTTCTGCTGGGACCTGCGGGGTGTCCATCCCTGCCGGCGGCATGGGGAGGCGGAGGGGTGTCTGGGCCAGAGCGGGCGGTGTGGGTTAGCTGGGACGAGGCGGGGGTGGCCGGGGGACCGGGAGGGAGCTGTGCCTGCAGCGTCTGGGGCTGCGCTGAGAAACGCCAGGTGCCACCCGGTGCCCGGGGGCTGGCGTCCCTGGTGGAAATGTTTGGGGGTTGAGAGGGCTGATGTGAACATCACTGCCTGGGTGGTCAAACAGCACCAGGAGCCGAAGCTGCATTTTAGAGCTGGCAAAGGTGTTCTGGTCTTTCCTCCCCTTTGATGTGAATATTTTGGTTAAGAGCAGCAACGCGGTGGTTCTCGCTTAATGTGCCACTGCAGACCTGCCTTGGGGTGGAGATAACTTCAATCCGTTTGGACACCAAACCTAATATAAACCAAGACAGGTCACAGAAGCATCCCCACCCGAGACCATGCTCCCTGGCCTCGGTGAGCCGTGCGGGGCAGGTGGATCTCAGCAAGGGAGGAGGGTCTATTTGTTGTCTGCTAAATCTGTTCTGCCCGGTGCCTTCAGGGGAAGGGAGTGAAGAGGATCTTAATGCTGTGCTTTCCACCACCAGACCTCGCCTGGAAATAGAAAGTCTCTAAATCTTTTCTTTTTTTACATGTTGTTATTAGATTTTCGTCAAAAGGAGCATCAGTCTTGTAGATGCTGGTAGGAGAAGAGGCTGAATCCCGGTGCAGGGTACTGGTAACAGCAACCGCTGCACTTCCAGCCGTGCCATCCCATCCTGGGCGACCTCCAGCCACCCCTGGCTCGGACGGCTCTCCCCCAAAAATGTTTCCTTGCTTTCTGACCCCTGCGGTTTAGCAAGCAGAGTGAGAGCGGGCTGGGCTCGCTGCTCCCCCCTCCAATGCCAGCTGCCCATGTCCCCCCATCCCCTTCACGGGGCACGGACGGGGGTGCCGGCAGGGCTGCAGTGCCCATGGCAGGTACTGCCGTTATTCCCCTTTTCCCCCTGAATCAGAGATGGAAAAATCTCTTGCTCAGGTCTCTGGGCAGCCAGCGAGCCCCTCTTCTCCCGGGAGACAGCAGTGATCTCCCAGCGCATCCCCAGCGTGTCCATCCGTCAGGCAGCAGCGCAGCAGGGATGCAAGGAAAGCATCTCCTCCTGGCCAGGGCAGCGAGCACGGAGGAGAGGCAGGGCTCAAACCAAGTTAAAAAGCGGATGGAAATGGTTCTCGGGTCTGCCTGGCACTGGCTGACACCCCCTCAGCCACTTCCACTCAAGTGTTAAAGGTTTGGAAGTCTCAGTCTGTCCCCTTCCCCCCCCCCCCCCNCTTGCGATGAGGACAGCCCCGCGGACGTCAGGCCTCGCGCATCGCCCGTCCCAGCCCCTCGCTCCTTCCCCGTGGGGCTCGGGTTTCCCCTTCTCGCTCCAGTGACGCTGCCTGTCCCGACAGGTGCCGGCAGAGCCGCGGCCGCACGCCGAGGTCACCGCCACCGTCGCGGTGGGTCGAGCTGCCGGCGCAGCACGGGGAGGCAGGTGGACATGCTAACGTAGGAGCCAGGCGCCTGGATAACCCCCAGCCCCATACCCGGCTGCCGTGTCCCGGCACGGCACCCGCCCCAACCATGGACCCGGCCCCGGAGATGAAGAGGTACGTGGATTTTTGGAAGGGAGTGAGGGTGTGTGTTTCCCCACCGTCGGGCTGGGCGGCAGAGCTCAGCCCACGCTGTCCCTGCGTCACGGGTGGACATGGGTAAGGTGGGAGCAGCAGCAACGCGCCCCATCCTCGGAGGGAGGGGGCTAAGCTGGCCTTTGTGAGGAGACCTTTAGCCCCTCAGCAGCCTAAGTTTAGGTGTAACCAAGTTATGAGTTATGAAGATGTTCTTGCAATTTGTGTTGCTGGAAACATCTTGAATTTAACGACCTTTTTCAACTTAAAGGTGCTGCGTCAAAGCGACACAGTGAATTCCCTCCGTGCCCTGCACGGGCCGTCCGTAACGCAACCTGCTCGGTTCATGGAGGGGGAGGTGTTTGACCTGGCTAGTGGCGAGCTCTGACTTAGCCGGGAGCCAGGGCAGAAGAAGCCGTGCCCACGAGCATCCACCTCCCTGGCAGCCACTGCTGCCGTCCTGCTGCTGGCTGCCGGGGTCCAGGGGTGGGCAGCACCAGCCCAAAGTATTGCGGTCAGTTTTCAGATCTAGGCTAGATTTTAAGCCAGATTTTAGAGGAAGTCCATTTGTTCCCAGCAATAAAGTCTGTTTCGCCTTCCCAGCAACAAGCGTTAATCAATCTCAGAAACCCTGCCTGGGGAGAAATGGCAAAAGCCTCTGTGGACGAGTTAACTTGGCATCATCCGCCCGGGTGAATAGTTGCTCCACAGTCTATCCAGGTCACCTGGCAGGTCTCCTGGGATGGCTGGAAACATTTGACCAGTCAGAAATGGAGTTCATGTCCCCAGACTCCAAGAGCTGTTCCTTTCTGCACAGGGGAAGCCACGCTACCCCTTGGCATTTTCATGGGAGATTTATTCTGAAAACCATCTTGCTCGGTTCAGCCAGCTGAGAGGACAAAATAGTCCTGTGTTCTGACAGGCAGAGATGGAAGAGGTCAGAGGGTTGAATGGAAATTGGAGGGACTGACCTGCAGCCAAGCTGGAGCTTGTGGAGATGGGTTGAGTTCAGGCTTGTCACTGCTGAACTTGTGTGAGGTCTTTTCTGGGGAGAAGCGAGGCCAAAGTGGTGGAACCTCATGGGAGCCAGGTACGTGACTTTGCCAGTCACTCAAATGAAATCAACTGGTCTGGCAGGACTCTGGCAGCACCTCCAGTGTCTCTGAGACTTCTGGGACATCTTAGTCTTTTCTTGCCTTCATCAACCAAAGCAGAGTGTTATTTGCACGTGTGGCCACTTCCTTGCTACCTGCTAGCACGGTCATTGCATATTTGTATCTCAAAGCTCTACCACAAGACTCTCTTCTTTCATTTCCAGCTTGTTTCTTATTCACACGGGAGGTTTCATCCTGGCGGAGGGGACTCAGGGCCGTTTACTGCTATTGCAGACTGCTTGTCATGAAGCATTTTCTAACAGCAAAGCTTTGGGAGCAGCAATGTGTCTAAAACCAGGTTATACAGGAATATCACCCCTAAGCCTTGCTGTGCATCTCGATATTGAAATGTGGGTACCCAGAAGATGACTATTCCTCTTGCATAGGTAGCCACACCTCAACACTTTCTTCGCAGAAGTGAGGTCCTTGCTCCAATTTAATTTCATCCCTTCCTTTTGCTAGTGGCACCTCGTCCCTATTTTATAGATGAAGCACGTTGTCAAAGGAAAATCAAGATGTGACTTCATTGCTGGAAGTCTTCACAAGAACACCTAAACTAAGAATGAAAACATGTGCCCGAATGAAAACATTTATGGTCAAGTAACCTCTTTGACTTTTCCCCATTGAGTCCTGTACCTTCTACAAGTTGCCCAATGTAATATTTGCAGCCAGTAAAACCTGAAGTTTAAAAAAAAAAAACAAAACAAAAAAACAAAACCAAAGCAAAACAGTCCCTGAAACATTGTGCCAAGCAGATCTTTTAGCACTTCAGATGCTGAAGCTCACCATAGCCTTTTCCTAATTTCACTGCTGTTTCTTCTGCTCCATTCATGATTAAATGTTTCACAGGGTGTGCAATATCAGTTAGTCTAATGCCTTCCACTGTATTGACTGGTTGATGATTCTTCAGAGGTAGGAAAAGCTTCCACAACACATCTCGGACAAGCACTGGTGCAGGTGGCCAGTGCGCTGCTGATACGGGCGATCAGCTAACCACGAAGTTTTGACTTTCCTTAGTCTAATAAAAGAGAACAAATAACATTGATTATCAGGCAAGGAAAAATTGTCCTGGAGCATCTTCCTTTTGTCCTGCATTTTCAATGCAGCTTCAGAAAAACGTACAGGTTCTTCAAATAACTGAAGTGCTATACTTTCCTTACAGGAATAGGTTCCCCAGCATGAACTTTGAAGCAGAGATTCTGACAGCTCCACACGATAATTCAGGTATTTGGGAGAAAATAAAAAAACCAAACCCACAAAAAAAGAGATTAAAGTAAAATGCCCACTCAGCTTGCTATCACTACAAACGTGTTTTAATTCTTTTGGAGTTAGAGATTGTTTACAAGAAAAAAACAAACCAAACCAACCAACCAACCAAACAAAATCCAGGATGCTAAACTGACTGCAGTTCAGGTGATTTCAGGTTTCTGTTAGGGTATAGTTCAAAGCGTAGATGTAGATATCTTTACCTCCAATAGGGCTGGACATAGGGTCTCCATACACACCTACCAGAAACACAGCTGCCAATGACGTGTGGTTTTGGAAACAGCACAGGCATTCTGTTTAAGATTGCACGGTCCTGTATGAGACATACCTAATTTTCTTATTAGTGGCAACTAAAAATCAGATGATAAAAAAGCAGCTCCTCAAAAGGCAAAAATGAGGATGATGTTCTGCTGAGTCATGTCCTTCACCCTCATTTCGTTTAGGAGGAAATGTTGATTTTTTTTTTTCCCCATTGAATGCTACCGTTCCAACGCTGATCTCACGCACTGAGGCTGTCACGACGACTGCCTCCCTACTGCCGCGCTCTGAGAGACCCCAGGGCCAGTACTCAGCTGCACGGCATCTTCTCATGAGCCTCAAGTCAGTCCTATCCTTGCCCCTCAGACCCAAGCAGCCAGCCAGAGCTTCTGCCCCAGCAGCAGCACTGACATTGGGATGAGACAGCAGGAAAGTGAGTTTTTGCAATAATTGCTTGCAACCCCTTGAGTAGCCCTGGGCATTGGTTCAGAGCTAGAAATCTTGGTCTCAGCCACCCACATTTGAGCATGAGCCCATTCAGATGAAATGCTTTTGCTATCAGTTGCCCTTCTGGCCACGAGCTGCAGTTCCCAGTGGGGAATTCACCTCTCCAGCAGCGCATTTGCAGTCCCATGCCGGCAAGAGTCGGAAATGAGGTGCACGGGCCTGACTATTTTTGCTTCAGCTACAGGTGGCAGGTTTTTGTGTTGCATCACCCCTAATAGCAAGCGTGCCAGCAGCTGGCGATTTGAGTTACACCGTCCAGCATGTGTGCGAGTAATGGCCCCTCCAGGTTTGGACCTGCTGTGCGATTCCCTTCACCTTCTTGCCGTGAGTCTTCCAGAAAAACATTCCGGTTACCTCCCTTTCTGCAAACGGAGTACCCCATATCTGGCCAAGCATTTTGGAGACATTTTCCTCAGGCTGACCTGTAGTAATGAGGCACTTAACAAATATACTGATGTGTGAACACGTTGGAAACTGTTCGCATGAGCCCACCTGTGTGGACGGCTCCTGGGCCATGCATCCTGTGTACTATCTTCCCAAACCTCTGGCTTCTGTTGGGTTGGGTTTCTTCCATGAGGTAAGTGCTTTGATCCTTCACTTGCCTTGAAGCCACTAACACACGATTCGTATTTGTTTCTCAAGAGCTATATGTGATCCCTTCCATGAGAAGTCTCACGGCTGAGGAGTATGTAGAGGCCTTTAAGTCATTTTTGGATCATTCAACAGAGCACCAGTGCATGGACGAGTTCAACAAGGAAGAAATGCCCAACATCATGGCTGGGTAAGGAGCGCTTCCACCGAGTTGGGAAAGCCATCTATTATCCTGGGAGGGCAACCTGTATACAAGGGTCTGTTAACACGTTTAATGATTTTCTGGGGCAGGAATGAACTTTTAATGCTTTTCAGTTTTAAGTCCCTTGATAGCAGTCTTTAGGATATTCTGTTTAATGACTCCAGAATACGTGCTATTTCAATTAATACACTGTGCTGCCTCTCAGCTTACGTTCAGGAAAGAATCAAGGCCTCATTTTCATGTCCATCTCTTTTCATTAGCTGATTTTCCAAGGATTAAAGGTTTTGTTGGTGTTGCTTGGTGGTTTTTTGTTGGTTTGTTTTTGTTTTTTGTTTTTGGGGTTTTTTTTGTTTGTTTGTTTTATAAAGCTCCCTTGTGCTCTCTCCCTGCTTTTGGGACTTCATCACACATCAGTCCAAACAGAAACACATCTCTAATTCTCTTCTAGTACTAATTCTTGGTTTTCTCAATCCCCTAAGAGCTCCTTATTTCTATCGTAAGTCGATTTGCATTGCTTAAGTACCAAATGATAATCAGTTTTGTGAAGTGATGTAATATATTAAGCCTGGATGACTGCAGATAGTTTTAGAACAGCCTAGATTCTAACTGCAAGACAGCCCTTTCAAGTTTGGGTAATTTTTGGATGTTATAGAAACTGTATTCTGCACTGAGAAAAAATTTAGGCAGGCAAATTTTTATTCTCCAGATCATATATATATATAAAAAATAAGCAATAAAATCATAATTAAAAAATCATATTGGGAAATTGTAATTGAAAAATTTACTTATGTGAATTTTAAATGATGCAAAACATTGCAGTGTCCTGTGATGCCGATTGTAGTCTGTCAAAGGGTCTTGACGCTCATCAGGGCCAAGGCTCCTTGACTAGCTCACACCCTCCAGGATTTACTACTCGTTCCCGTCTTGCTGAATCATTGTTGTCGTGTCTCCTGATAATGTGCATAGGAAACTCAATCCCCCTGCACAGTCCATGCCCGAGAGCAGAATAAGACCATAAAGCATGTCAGAGCAGCGAGGTGCATGGAGCCTGGGCTCCTCATCTGCGAGCCAGGCTGTTATTAAATATTCTACTAGGAACCACATGATTGGGGTTTTTTTGGTCTTTTCAAAAGTAATTTTTCTAAGATAAAAATTATTGAAGAATCTTACCTTCCCTCCCAATTTCAAACCAAGATTAATGTTGAAAGGAGAGGATTTCCAGTCACCTGGGTAGCCTGATATTTTATTTTTTCTGGGTATTTACATCCAGTGATGGAAACCCAAACTTATCTCCTGCGAGCGCAGAGGTTTCGCCTTGGCTCACCTTGTCCCTGCATCCCCAGCAGTGCCCACTGCTGCCAGACACAGCCCTGCTACCCCCGGAGGGAACCCTTCACCCTGGGGTTCCCCGAGGCCTTTTTGCACGGTGCCAGCCACAGCTTGAAGAAAACTCTTTGGTAAAGGATGAGAAACTCTATATCCTGATCCTATATCCTACTGTACTTTGAAATATGAGCTTGCTAATTCAGGGCTGGCTCCCACCACGCAGCTGGTTATAGCTGGGCTCCAAAAAGGGTGCTCGAATTTCTATCCCAATTCACGTGGCAAAACATGAAAATTTCTGGGCCAATGTGTCATCCACCATATTAGAATTAAAATGAAGTTGTGTGACATAGCGTGGTTAAGTAACGGCTGCTTGTAATTTCAGTCTCGGCAATGGAAAATCGACTATAAATGTTCTGGGAGTTGGAAGCGGCACAGGTAAGGAGCTCAGCAGCGCCGCCGGTGCTGGGGGAGGGAGGGTCCCTGTGGGTAGCAGAAAGCGATACTGAAATTTTGAGCAATGGGGATAACTACTCAGCCTTTAATAGCGGTGTTTCTCGTTGAAGCAGCAAAACAGGGTGTGGAGCCGGGACAAGGGTGATGCTCCTTCCCTTCCTTCCCCATCTCCTTTCTGAAACGCTGCTCCTCAAATCTTTCCGAGAAGTGAGAGGAGTGTGATGATTTTAGCTCAGTCTCTGCTTCTTGATGACTCTCATTTGACTTTGTATGTCTCAAAGCAAGGAGTCCTGCCCTGGGTTAGGTATAAGAGCATCTTCAAACCTTGTCAGAGAGAATTAGAGACATCCGTGAGGTTTCTTCCACCCAAAGTCCTGTCTTAGACTATCCCATCTGAAGGGATCTCTTTTTGATTTTGCTTTTGCTTTTAGGAAAACCAGAGGCCAAAGCTGGGCAATGCTCTGCTCCAGGTGGTGCAAAACCATCTGAGGACAACCATTACATGGGGCTGCATCAGCTTTTTCAAGAAGTGTTTCTTTGTCACTACTGTGGTTTTTACCCAGTGATAAGTAGAGTTTAACTGCAAATGATATTTCTCCCTAGAGAAAACCCCATCTTTTTGGAAAAATAGTTATAAAGCTGTTCTAAATGCATTTGTATATATATATATAAAAAAAACCAAAGCAAAACCAAAAACAAACAAATAACAAAAAAAAAAAAAAAGAGGTGAAACATGCAACTTTGCTCCTAAGGAAACTGGGAAGAATAGAGTAGAAAAAAGAAGTGGCAGTTTGATTTGTCAGAATTGGCTTTTGCTTTAAGAAGTATTTTCAGCTGAATTTTAAGTGTTAATACTTACAAATGAAAGTATTTTTCTCACTTTTTTTGCTTGTTTTACTGAGTAATAGAAAAATAGCATTGAATTGTTTTCTCCAATTGGGAATATGTTGGAGCACATGAGAAAGCAAGCAGGAAGAAATCACTCTGTTCTCAATCACACTCTATTTTCATTAAGTAATATAAACCTGAAATTCTGAGTCTAAGAAAACACAAGGGAAAAATGAACTTTTTGCACCATCCTCATTTTTCCTTATTTCCTTTCCAAAAGATGTTTTAATGGAAAAGTGAAAACTGTAACATTTCCTGGGTAACTGCCCCTCACAGATGACAGGACGGGGTACAAACTCACACCTCCTCAGCTTGCCCATGGCTGCACGAGCTGAACTTGTGTGGCCGGGCAGGGAGTGATCTAGGATGGCATTGAGCAAAAGGTTATATCTGATCCCTGACCTTTCCAGGCTTGGACTCTGATTTCACAGAGCCCCCAGAATTACTTCAGTTGACGAAAAGATTAATGGGGATTAGTGGCCGACTCCACATCCGAGAAGACTGGTGTCAGGTCCACATCACGTTTTCTCGTTCACCCCCCGTTTTCCCATACACCCATTTGCCACCACCAGTGGTTCCCAGGGCACGGGGCAGCGATGCTCTCCTGCCTGCCCTGACCCTTCGGGGATCCCAATTGCTGGCGCTCCCCACCCCAGGCACATACTTACTGGCATTTAGGACTGTCCAAAATGATTCAGCTACTTGCTGTAGGGATCTTCCTTCAAATACTAGTGCCAACAATATCAGTCCATGCACCCACCTTCAACGGATTGAGCTGCAGCCTCTTTCCTTGTGCCTTTGGCCAGCCCTGCACCAGGGCCACTGCATTCCTCAGGGGTCTTGGGTATTTTTCTCCAATTTCAAAAGACCCGTCCTTCCTTGGATGTCCCTGTAGTGCTGGCATGGCTGATATTTCCTTCCTTGAATTCTGTGTACTGCAACACCTGCCAAAGTTGACAACTTTTCTCATAGCTGGTACCTCAGCCGAAAGGCTACGGAAGATGCAGTATCTTGTATCAAGGCCTCTGTGTGTGTGACATTTCCAAGGGCAGGACTATTTTTAGGCCCCACCATCAGCTACAGACAGGATTCTTGCAGAGGTCAACTCAAGCTGGTCACCTCTGCTGTTTATTTCCATAGTCCCAGACGAACCAGATGGACTTTGTGCACTTGGTGTATTGTGGCTCTTCTGGAAGAAGAGTGACCTGCATCACCTTGAAAGAGGCTGGCAAATTCCTAGGACAGAAAGACAGACTGCCACTTGATCCTCCAGAGCTTAGACAGCAACAGAGGAGCACGACTAGCTAAATTTGCAGGGCGCCTACACACAAATATATGAGTCTCTGTTTGCAGCTCCAAGATAACAACTAGTTAGCAGACACCCAGAGCTGAGACCATGTGGACAGGCCCCAGAGAGGGCAGATCCAGGGTGCTGGATGTCAGTGGGTCTGTCCCCCTGTGCTGCAGTTCCCCGGGTCTCGGAGCGGTGTCACACCAGGAGCAGGGCAGCCATCACCTCCCCGGGGCAGTGCCAAAGGCACGGGCCGCTCTGTGGCACGCTGAGCCTGCACAGCTTGCCTCCTTGACTGCTTCCTTGCCCCCCTTCAGACTTCGGGTTTGGGTGGCAAACTAATACTTCCTGCTGGATGGCTTTTTTAAAAACTGAGTATTTTGACCTGCTTGTCCCATGACCCAGAGTATTTCCATTGGCAGGTTTCTGCGCTGTTGCTCACCTCTTCCTTGTTAGTCTTATCTGTAACTGCACGTTACCTCGAGCAGTAAGCTGTCACAGTAAGCCTGTCACCGGGTTAGATGCCACCGTGCAGCCGCAAGGGCGATGGTGCCTGAGGTGGCACATGCATCGCCATCCTCTCATCTCCTTTCCCTACTTTTTGAAGTAACGAAATTGTGTTTATCGAATAGGTGAGCAGGATTTGAAAATGATCAGGATATTGCAGTCTGCACACCCAGGGGTTCTTATTGACAACGAAATCATAGAGCCCAACCCACAGCACGTGGCAGCTTACAAAGGTAAGGCTATACCCGCTGCCTGGGGTATGGTGAGGACCATCGATTTGAGCAATGAATTTTTGCTGCTGGTTTGTGAAATTCATGGGGGTTTGTCTCTTTTTAAAACAGAGTTGGTGACTCAGGCTCCAGACCTGCAGAATGTCTCCTTTATTTGGCACCAGCTCACTTCTGCAGAGTACGAACAACAGGTTAAAGAGAAAGGTGCACATAAGAAATTTGACTTCATCCATATGATCCAGGTAATGGAGTATTGCTTTAATTAACTTTAACTACTCCCTTCATTTCTGCTGTATGCATCAAGTTAGGGGGAGCAGGGCTGAGCACAGTTCTTCCATGAGCAACAAGTTCTGCAGCAGCTCTACAAACGCCAAACCCCATTCCCTATCCACCCTGGTTTTGGTCTCTGGTTTGTACTCTTTTAACTGTGTATGGCAGGTAATAAAACAAGAAGAGTCTCAGACCATCACGTGTCACACAGAGGCCAACAATTGTGCTTTGCTGCTGCAAAAGGCTAGAATTCTTTTGCTTAATCAGAGCAGTTTGGATGGCACTGAAGGGAAAGGTTAGTGAATGAATACCTGCATCAGGTTTTGGGTCGGAAATTATGCTGGTGTGTCTGATACTGATGACACAGATGTTGTATGTACCAATTATATTCTGTAAAAAATCTGTCATTCTCTTCAGTTACTTTTTTCCATTTTTCTTTTATTTCATTCTGCTTTCATTTCATAAGAGCTGATTGTGCAACTGGAAAGTGTTTCAGTTTTGGTGGCTGGGTCAAGGACTAAGTTACAAGAGATCCCAGCAGCCTTTGAGGTGAGCCCTGCTTTGTCTGGGTGCAGATTCCTTGCTGTCTGGAAGAGATCCAGCCTGCCCGTGGCCCAGATATGGCCAAGAAATGCCCCTGGTGATAAGGACCACTCACAGAAACCAGAGGACTCTGTATTTTCTGTAGATAAAGGGTTTAAGACTTCGAAGGGCCGTTGCACTGCAAAGGAGGAATAACGGCGTGTGTAACTCCGTCCCTTCCAGATGCTCTACCGTGTGGAGGATATTCCCAATGCTATCAAGTTTTTCCACAGCTGCCTTGACCATCATGGGAAACTCCTGATCATAATTTTATCAGGTAAGAGGGGCCTTTTATTTTTTTATTTCTTTGCTGGTGTTTTGAAGAGCTTTGGAGTATGAGAATCACAAATATTCATCTGGGGATTTTAGCAGTGCTTGTTAATTAAATGAAACAAATGCTGTATTTCACAGGGAACAAGCAATCTTGGGCTTAGCTTCTTGGACCCCAGTGTCTGATGGGACTGCACAGGCGTAGCCTTCGTGCTCTTGCTTCCCTGAAGTAGATGAATTGGTCTCTAACTCACAGAGACCTCCTGCTGTGAAATTACTGGCTAGACAGAAGTGTGGCTACTGATGAACGAGGGTCAGTCCTCCTTCATGGTGAAGCTGAGCTTTGGGAGGACCTTTCTCTGGGGCTCTTCCCTCCACACAGCAATGACCCAGATCCCAGCAGGATCTGCTGAGAGAAAAAAAGAGGCACTCACAACATCGTGGCACTTATTAAAATAAAAAAAAAAAGAATTTTTTTCCTTGTGTGCCATTCACAGATTCCCGGCTTGTGGTGCAGTGGATAAAGCACACTCCCCCACATTTGCCATTAAAACTCCCTTTAGCATTTCTCGAGCTGTTTCATTTGCTAGCTAGGACTGACTTTTCAAGTATGTATTCTTTGATGTATACTTAAAATTGAAGTGCAATGTATAAAACCTCCGCACTATTCTATCAAAGGGGCAGCTAATACGTAGCATGCACGTGCGGGCTCAGTGCACTGATATATCTGTGTGTACTCCTACTTCTGGAGAAATCCAGTGATGGAGACTGTCTCCTCGGAGTTTCCTTTAAACAGGAGAGTTTTGGAAAGAGAGCTGATGGAAATCACAGTTTTACCCCTCTCCAGGCATTGATGTTTATAAATGGACTCAAGAAAGGGGAAAGCTCTTCTTCTGCTTCTGGCCAGGTCTGGGCCATCAGCAAAGGAGCATTTCAAACTCACTTGGTAGTTGCGTTAGCTGCTGTTTGACTGCCTTGATTTTGCAAAAGTAACCTTCCCTCCTGCTCTGGCAGACAGTAGCGGATGGGCCAGCTTATGGAAGAAGTACAGACACTGCTTGCCTTCCACTGACAGTGGCCACTACATCACCTCCAATGGCATCACGGATATTTTGAAGAGACTGGGTGTTGACTACTGCGTTTATGAGTTCCCGTCGGGCTGGGATATCACTGAGTGCTTTATCGAGGGGGACCCGGTTGGAAGCCGCATGATGGATTTCCTGACGGGGACAAAAAACTTCCTGGGCACGGCCCCCCCCGGTCTGCGGCGGCGGCTGCAGGAGGCTCTCTGCCAGCCCGAGTGCAGCAGCAGAAAGGACGGGAGGATCATCTTCAGCAACAACTTGAGTATGATTGTGGTCGAATCCTAGAGTCCGGACCAACTGCAGAAGACAAGTTAGGGTCGGTGTGGGGGCAATGTGGTTGCAGAAGGGCATAGTGTAGGAAGAAAGCAACTTGCAGGCAAGAAGGTACAAAAGTGGGGCTCAGGCACAGCCCCCGTTCCCAGCCAGGGTCAGCGGACACTGCAACACCAGGGATGAGGTTTTTGTCCCACTGAGGTCAACGGGGCCAAGATTTCACCCTGGTTATTTAGTCCAGCCCTAGGAGAACGTTTTCCAGAAAGTAAAGAGCTCCATCTCACTAAAAGCCTCCATGGACTTTTTTTTTTTAATGGCATCTTGTCTGTGATTTTGACACTGGGATTTCCACTTTTCTATATAGCCAGCATGTTTACATACCCAAAGACGTGTCTATAAGCCAGGTGCCGCTTTGCAGCCGGGAGGAGGCTGCAGCCCCCGTGCTGGCTCCGTACAGACCCACTGCTTCCAGCTGCGCTAGGACAAAACCAGCAAGGGGTCCCCTCCACTTGGCACCCCAGTAACGTGCCTCACTGCAACCAGACCTGAGCTGTGAGTTGCTCTGCGCTAGGCTATTTCACAGGGTTTTTACGGTATTTATTGTGCCAAGCGTCTCAGCATCTCGCAATATAGACATGTCTTAAAAATTTATCAGCCTTTTTGTGTGGAGAATTTCTGAATCCCAGGATGATACTTGCCCTGCACTCTTTCAGGCAGATATTAATTTTGTTACTTTCTTACTACTGTTTTTCTCCATGTAAAATAAAAGCAATTTTAAACCAAGGAAGTCACATCTTGTTCTATATGTGTGGGCTTACAGAAAATGAAGAGCAAAGAGGTTATTTAGTTAAAAGGAAAAAAAAAAAAAGCAAAATACTGTTTTATGGAAGCATTAAAGGTTTCTTGTAAGTGAAAAAGATGAGCCTGAGGACATGGAAGAGCTGGGCATGAGCTGCAGCTCGTCCTTTTGCTGCAGCCACGGGAGGCAGCTTGGCTCACTCAGAGCAGCATCGCTGCAGCACAGCAAAGCAGCGCCTACGCAACTTTAATGTATATGGTTAAGATGTTAATATGGGTAAGTTAAGACTATTTCCACAGGGCCCTGAGTTGTTCAGAGGGCTGAAGGAGGTGGAAAGGGAGACCCTGCACGAGAGAGCAGTCAGGTTTGGTGCTGTATTTAGGGCCATGGTGCTGTGCAGACCTTGGGCTGGGCACATGGGGAGAAAGGGGCCTGCAGTCCCACCGGCCTCATTGCAATAGCTCCCGGGGCAGGAAGCACCAGCTCGGATGGAAAATACCTGCAGGCACAGAACTCACCTGTAGAAATTGACTTTTCTGTGCTTAAGCTGGAAAACCCGTGCCCCCGTGCGCCTGAAGGGGCTCAGACACCATTGCCTTATTGACGCCTGGTGTTGATCAAAAGGCTTGTTCCAGCATCACAAATACATGGGTTGGCACATTGGCTGGCAAAATCTTAGATGTCACTGTCACCCAGAGCCCTGCTGATCCCGCTAAACCTACCCCATCTCACACACCGTCCGTCTGCCCGGATGCAGTTACTGCCCAAGGCAGCAGTGCTCCCATCTGAAGAGGTACCGGCAGCTCGCGCAGTCATCATGACTCCACTTTCTGTTCCTTGGTTGGTGTTTTTTTTTTTTTT
>VXBL01001714.1:1021900-1052099 GCA_013400195.1 Aramus guarauna
TTTTAGTTTTGGCTTGTATTTTTCCATATCTTTTTGAAATACAGCCATTTCTCCTGCAGATGTTCCCTCTGAAACTTCTGTAAGGAAATAAAGAGGAAAGCAGTGAGAAAAAGGCAGCGTAACATCATCCCTCTGGCAGGACTCCAGCACTCTGGTCTGTAAGTACTATCGCTGTCAGTTTAAGAAACATCAGTCAAAACTGGACAACCTCCTCCAGAGTATCCATACCTATGCACAAGTTCTTCGTTTTGATCCATTTTATTTTCTATTCTATAGGTAGCTCCTTTGATCGTGCTCACTGACAGCACTGGGCAGGGAGCGTACGGCTGGGCTGTTGGACGGGCTGTCAGCACCGCTCCCGTCAATGTTCTCCTTCCACTGTTAATGCTCAATTTATTTCTAAGTGTAAGTGATGTCTCTGTCTCTCCCTGGTTGATTAAAAGCAAAAAAAGAAACTATAGCAAAAAACAGACTTGCTTTTCAATCTCCAATGAACCACCTACCTGTTAGTCTTTGCAGAAATTTGGAACAGTCCAAGTTCCCCCAGATCTTCCCCAACCCAAGAAGTTTTCACCCCTCCTTGGAGTTTCCTGAGCAAATAGACATGTTTCCAGCAAGCAAAACCCGTGAGCACAAAACTTACCCACACGACTGTAAATCAATGCGCAAACGCTCAAGAGAGAAGGAGCACTTCAAAGCAGACTGTTTAGCGACAGCCTGGGGAGATGAAACAGGGCACCCCATTAAAAGCGTGACTCCTTAATGCTTTAGCTGTAATTTTTCTTTTGATTCTTGAAAAGCGAATCATTTAACAATGACTCTGCTTGTACACCTGGAACAAATACTATCCTAAGTGTCTGCTCCATTTATTTATATATTTATTCTTGGAGGAATATGCTCTTTAGTAACTATTTGTTGCGCTGTTTAAAATATGCTGTGCTCCCACGCAGAACGTCGGTCTGAGCGTGCAGGAGCGCGGTTGGGTCTGCGTGGCCACGAGAGGGCTGCAGCAGCCAGCGGATTAAATCTGCATCCCAAAACGCTTGAGATGCTGAGCTGAAGGAACAAAGTCACGTAGCCTGGCAGGCGAATGACGCACCGGCTCAGCTCCACTTTCTTTGCTGGGTCATCGCAAGCTAATCTCAGATGTTGGGGACCACGCTTTTTTCTACTACACAGTCATGTTCTTGGTGCTGGGCTCCGGTTCATATAAAGTTACGATTGCACAGCGTGAGCGCCAGCAAGGGCTGCAGAAAATTTGCTCTCTGGTTGTTGTTTCTTTTTTTTCCCACTCGATGACTGATATGCTGCAGCTTAGTTATCTCTCAAGCACAGGTCTGCAGACGGCTAACCAGGTGCTGCAGCTGATCGGGGAGTAAACACAACAAGGGGACGTCAGGAACGTAGGGTTGCTTCTGCTTTAACCTTAAGCCAAATTAACCTTGCTGATCTCAGCCCAGGATGAGCCCTACTCAGCAGTGAGTTTCATGGCAGTGGCCAACGCTGCAGTTAGCAAGGAGCAGGTCCGTGGCTACCCGAGGGAACCGTGACGTTCTATCAGCAGAACAGCTTGTTCCAGCCCAAAGCAAATGCTTTTGTGGATGACCATGCAGTAAGCTGCTGTGTGTACTTTGGAGCAGAAGTAATGCCCAGAAACCTGGAACTGCATTATTTTTAAATGGAGCAGTTGCAGATTTTATCCTTATTTCAAGTTGGTAAGATGCCCATTTCAATGGCATGGGCATTGCTCTGATTGAGTATTTCAGTAACTCCTAAGAAGGAGTTACTGAAAGCAGCTCTTTATAATATCAAGAAAGGATAATTTGCTTTTTACTGGGCCTGCATTCAGTCTTGGAGGCTAAATGGTTTGCCTTTGTAATGAATATTAAGGCTTCTCTACCCATTAATATTACCAGAGGAATGAAGGTAGCATAGGAACTGGAAAACCTAATAGCTTATTTCTGAATAATCCCATTAAAGACAAGCTCAGTAACATACTGGAGCATATATTGAAAAGATTAAAACTAACCTCATTCAGGGAGCAAAACATAAAAATATAGATGCTAAACTTTTTTTTCCCCCCTTTCAATCTTTGCTTAGAAAGCCATTGAGGCGTATATCAAGGATGTAGAAAATCTTTGGGTACCCCATGCATTCTTCTTAAAAAAAGTACATCAAATAAATGCCTGGCTGTAAGGCATGATCTCTCATAGTCATGAGCTGTAGAGTACCTGTGTTAATAGTGTTCGTGAGACAACAGGCTTTGCCCTGCAGTCTTCAGATTCAGGGTGCTAGCTCTGGAGGTCCCTAGGGTGAAGAAACCTGAGCTAGGATCTAGGAAGTTCCCACAAGGTTGTACTTGGGTTTCCCAAGGGACAGCCCTTTCTCAAAGACCTCTAAGATGGGAAGGACAGGAGTAACATGCATTGTCTTTTGATGGATTTAGCCCTAATGACCCGAAGCATGAACCATCTCCAAATGCTCTGTATTCAGCAGAAAAGGCAGCAAAAAGGCCAGACAAATCTCCCTGAAGCTGCTGGTTGTACTTCTGTGTACTAGTGGTAGGATCATACTAACCTTCCTGGAGCTTACAAAGGCCTACAGGATTATTAGGCCTATTAACCTTCTGGCTCAGGTCATAACTCTAAGGAGGTGTTTATCATGCTACCTTTTAAAGTATAATATTTTTTGAGGACAGCTGAGAACAAATATCTAAATGAAGTCTAAGATATCTTTATTATTAACCATCACTCCTTGGAGTCACTCAACTCCAGTACTTTAGCATCAACAGAAACTTAACTCTTGCTAGATGGTCTCCAAAGTCATCTATGGGCCAGTACATGGTCACTCTGCCATGTGCCAAGCTGCCGGGACACCAGACAGCAAAAATCTGGAAATCACCTTATTTTGGTACGGACACAGCATGGTGGTGGTACTAGTAAACACACTGGCAGGGCCATCAGCGCACTCGTCCTGGCCCAGCAGAGTAGCTCCAGGCTGGTTGGGGAGAGACAGCCTTCTTGGGATGGCTCCTTCTCACCCAGAGGCAGCCACCCAGACTCCTGGCTGGGCGACGAGTGTCTCAGGGTCTAGACAGACACTCCTAATAACACCAGCTCCCCCCTGCTTCTGCTCCCTTGGTCAGCCAGCCAAATTCTGCTGGGAAATGCTGAAAGTCAGATGCACACCCCTGCGGAAATCATAGAGCAAATGAAAATCTCCTTCTGACAGAGGTATTAAGTCTTTTCCCATCTCTAAGAGCAGCCTTATCAACGCCAATGTTCCTTGCAATCAATCCTAAAACAGGAAAATAAATAAACTGACAGCTTATCCCTCTAATACAAGCGTGCTCATGCGGTCAGCCTGGCCTGGGAGCTGGGGCTGCAGCCCGGACACCTGGAGCAGGTTGCGGGCCAGCCCTCCGGCACCACGTTATTTAATGCTGCTGGGTTTAGGTAAAGCAGCAGCTGTTACAAAATGCAGGAAATGTGGTATTCATCCCCCATTCTCCTTTAATTTCTTGTTAGAAAATATTAAAAAATCCCTCCAAGATAAATGTTTGAAGAGTACAAGCTACAGCTGGGAAGATCTTGGGTCTGGAAAGGGCTTGTAGAACATGTGAGATGGCTGGATCCCAGCGGGGCTTTTCTTCTCATCTCTGAGAAAGAACATGTAAGAGCAGAACAGGAGCTTAATTTCTACTAGTTGGTTCCTGGTAGTCTGATGACACTTTCAGTTAGACCTGCCAGCAAGTTTGTAGAGAAAACATATGTTTTGTCGTACATTGTAATGATGGTACCTCTGGTGAATTTAGATACGTGATAAAGAAATTTTCAGAGCAGTCTCTAAGTCCCTATTGCTTTGTTAACATTTTTTAGCATCCTATTAATCACTCTGTATGTATCTGTCAACAGCTGATATTATGGATTAAGGAAGATTACAGCTCATTGGTCCAGTGGCTGTTTTATTTAGGTTTTAACTCTACGGGCACTTTGCCATTGACTTCACTATGACAAGACCAAGCCCCTTGCTTTTATGAACACTTTGCAATGCTTTCCTGACTCAGTGGTTTTACTTTATAAGGTACCTAAATGATCATCCAGAGAGTAAATGTTTTGATTTTATTATTTCTGGAAGAAGGGCTAATATACTTTCAGTGCTGAACAAACAGTCCACGAGATCTTGATTTGCAGATGTTTTCATATAGATAAATGTCAGCTTTGGTTTGTCGTGCTTGTGCAGATCATGTCATTTTTATTTGGGAAAGGGGGATGGTATTTGAGAAAATTAAGATAAAAGTTCTACAGATTTAGTGCATTTAACTTATAGACCTTCTCCATTATTTACTATCAGCCACAGGTTATTCTCCAATTATCCACTTTGGGATGCAAAGAAATCCCTGTGACTCATATAATCCAACACAAAGCAGAAGTAATTAACACTGGAGAATTAAACAACTCAACTGTGAATAACCTTCAGTCTAAAAATTATTCACCCAAACTTACCTCCTCGTGCTGGGACTTGTTTCTATACATGCCTAAAAATAATGACAAAAATACAAATTTCAGCCTAGACATCCTTCCTGAGCTTATTTAATTCTTACGGCTTGCCTCCAAGGTCTCATCCTTCCCAGCTCCCTTCTCCAGCAGAGCATCTACCTAGCATGGCCTTATCTCAAGGCAGCCAAATTAAGGAAAACTTTCCTCCTGTGCTCAGGGGACACAGGGTCATGGCCAACCTCCCTGTGATTCACTCGCAGGTCCTGCCAAACGTTAACACTGATTTTTTTTGCTTCAAAGCCTAAGGAGACATGAAACAAATGACCTGCACTCGTCTGGGTGTTATACTAGCAGCGTCTCACCAAATTACAAATGCCTTAAAACAACAAGCACTGCCAGAGCACTTCAGTGCACTTTGTATAAATTATTCCTGAGCCACTGCTTAATGTTTGTTAATAATTCTGATGCTGTTGAAATTTTAGAATAAGGACATTAATATAAACTATAGTACAAAGCCAGGTAAAGGTATTAATGGGAGAGTAAACATCTTGCTTTCTCCTCTGTACGGGTGAGCTGTATTTTGGGTCCCCGTACATATAGAGGAGCAGCATCCCCAGCAAATATGGTCCCCAAATTCATTTTGCTTCTGGCAGGAATTTCAATAAATCATCCAGTTCCATCACTCAGCAACAAATTGCTTTTGAACATAATTAGCATTTATACTGGTACTGGAGTCTTGTTTATTTATGCGTCACAACAGTCCCTGAAAAATGTAAGAATATAAGAAAATTCACTCAGGCTCAGGCGAAAACTCCACCTTGACCAGAATCGTGTCCTGGCTAGGGAGGGAAGGAGAGAAGAGGATATAGAAAATAGTCAATCTTCTGTGACATCTTTCTTCTTCTTCCCCCATCTTCTCCTGCCTTTTGGCAACCTGATGGTTGGGGACCTCTTGCACCAAAGGCTGCATCCAGGCAATCCTACCTCCTCCTTGCCTTTCCTCATTAATTTCCATAATTTCTTTCCACTTTTTTTGCATAGATGGGCAACAAATAAATCCATTTCAAGTACCTCTCCACAGTCACTTTTTATCTTGGTGAAAGATACCTCTTCTTCTTAAAATTTCCTCTAACGTGAGGACCATCTGGCCTCCGTAAACATGACAGCTCAGCTCTGCTCTTCATTTCAAGGTTGCTATGGACTGGATGGCACCTGCTTTGCCATAGAGTCATCAAATCTTTGGCTTCAAGAGGTGGTAAGAGCAGGGTGAGAGGGAAACCAGGACAAAGGAGAAACAACCCTTACCAGCCCCAGCGCTGATGGCTCCAAGTACAAGAGGTAGGCACCAGGAGCTGGCCAGAAGATGCCCCCTAATGTTGCAAGGGGAAGAGATGAAGGAAAAGCTTTTCCATCGCACGTTTCAGTCCTCTGGGGAGAAACATATGAGCTCATCACGGTGACACCAAGCGTGTTTCCAGCTGACAGTTAACAGCTGGCAAAGCAGAACTGGTGAGTCGTCTGTCGGCTGTCAGTGGCTGCTTGTGGTGGTTTTCCAGCAGGTATCACAATTTTATTATCAGATTGAAGTTGCTCTGAAGGCAGAGCACCAGCACTGTGGTGCAGGGTGCTGCTTTTTGGTGGGCTGGGTTTGGGCAGGACTTCGCCTCTGTGCCAGGTGATCCCTGCCTCCCTCAAAGGCCCGTACGCCAGGTTTGCGGGGCTGGCTGCGACTCCTGTCGTGCCTCTTCCCTCCCTGGTCTGCCTTTACCGTTCACGTACACCCCGACTGCCAAACGGTCTGTCTCCTGCTTCCAAAATCAGGCTAGAAGTCATACTGGAGAGTACCTGCTGTTAAAAACGTCTCACTTGGACATTCAACAGAGGACCACCTAAATCTGAGCATGCAAAGGGAAGTTCGTTTTTGTAATTAAGGGCTGTCCCTGTTCCCCAGAGAGCTGCATTTTGCTCAGGTCTCTGCCACGGGCTTCCAGCGTCTGGCCATAATCACTTCATCTCGCTGGGCCCCAATTTTCCATCTTCAACATCTTCCTTTCCTTGCAGGCGGATCACGAGGCTAGATCCATTACTGTAAGTGAGAGGCTTTATTACTGAGGTGATAAGTGTCATGCCAATACAATAGTAATAATAAATAACTTCTCTAAAAGTGTAAAAGGGTCTGACATTATTAATTGCATTTCAAGCTCTCGCAGCGTGTGTGGACTGGGATTGAATGCAGAACAGACAGAAGGTTTTCCTCTTGCTCACATTTTTGCACTTTGGAAAGAAATGGCCTTTCTTCAGCTGAAATGTCCTCTGAGCATTGACCCAGCAGGAAACCTCTCACCTGTGCAAGTCCCCACCACTCCCATCGGGGCTCAGATGACCCTGCCGGGGTGCAAAGGCTGAGAGGAACCCCTCTGAGAGGCAGGGCAGGTCTCACTTTGTCTCGTGAGCTTTTCCATCTGTTTTCTTTCAGAATTGCTTCCTATTTCCTCACAACATTCGTTCCATCCCCTTTTCATTTGTGAGTATAGGTCAGCAAAGCAACAGGCTTCCCAAGAGCATCCTGCCAGGGTACATGGGTGAAGGACACTGTCTGACCCTGGGACTCTTCTGAAATACCTGCCCATAACAGCAGCCCAGGACTTTGGCATCACAGCCCCAATGCCCCCCCCGCCCCAAAGCAACTTTGAGCTGCCCTCACCCGCCACCTTTACGTGCTGCCGGTGTCATCCTGAGGCTCCTCTGCCTCTCTCAGCCCTTTCTGCTTTCATCCCGTAAAGATGCAGATGCACCCTTTAGCTTCACACGTACCTACGGATAAACAGGGAGCATTTAAATGCTGCATGGGAAGGAGATCTACAAAAGCAAACCCCGCGGTAGTGGGGCACACATCCTCCTTTTTGTGCAAGGGACACAACTTGTCCTCCAACACCCCGCACTGCAGCTTACCATCTCCTCTTCTCCCACGGGCTCAGCGCCGTCCCTCCCCTCCAGCCAGGCCAGCAGAGCCACTTCCCAGACCTCAGGCTTCTTTCAGCCCTTCAAGCGCAAGGTGGCCTTCTGGTGGCACTTTGCAAAGGGACCTGGGGTGAAAAAAAACCCAAATTTTGCCTTTGCTTCATCTGCAATGGTTTCTACAACCCCACGACTCGACATCTGTCTCCTGCAGAACAAGGAAAAGCCCTTTCCCTCAGTGACAACCATTACTTCTCACGATTTTTGCCATTAGATTAAAAGATCTGAAAGTATTTCTGTGTGGGCTTTTTTCTGGTAAAAGATTAAGTGTAAAGCCATTCCCTTTATGCCTTTTGTTTTAATGCATTCCAGGGAAATTTACTGTCAGGATGAAAGCGGGCTTGAGAAATTTCTGCTTGAGAAATGAGAATCTGGGGGAAGTTCTTAAACACAGAAAGCCAAGATTTAGAATAGGAACAATTAGAAAACCTTAACGGTGACAGGTTTCTCTGTTACAATCATATAACATAAAAGTTGTATAAAATGCAGCCTGCTAAATAGCAATAGAAAATCCTGAGTTCTTTAAAACTATTATATTTTCTTCCGAAAATATTTCTCATGTCAGTTAAATCTTATCCGAAAGAGAAGGAAATTACAATATCTACAAAACCTTAGCTGCTGCTGCTGCTGCCGTCATGGTAGAGGAGAACCATCCTGCTTGAAATGCTTAGGCAAATACAAAACAAGCTCTTTTCGATGTCATTCATGTAAAAAATAGTCAGACCCAACTCTCAGCAGATTCTGAATTTCATAGGACCAGTTGCACAGCAAGCAGAAATGCAGCACTGGCATCAACCCTTCCCTTTTCTAAAGAGTTAGAAACTTTCTTTTCTTTTCCCTTTAACAACCAATGCAAATGCTCTAAACCTCCTCAGTCCTAAGTAGAGATGCTGTCAAATGACTTCAACAGGAGGCAATGCTTTTAGATGCTTATAAAAAAAGTGATTTCCTGCATCTCTCCTGCAGGCTATTATTCCGTGATGAATGGCAGAGAGCCTTCACAATGCCCAAAAAGTGACTAAAGCTCTTTGTTAGAGGCAGAAGTTGGTCTCAGCTACTGCAGGGCCCCGGCACAAAGCATTGCCTACCCTGTACATCTGAGTCGAGATGCTCGTGGATAAGTTCACCGAGCAAAAACAGGTCACATCTGCAGATATAATGTGTCCTTTGAACCTCCGGTACCTCATTTTCTGTCCTCTACTGTGGCATCTGTCTCCCTTTGATCATTGAGTAAAGGGCGGTTGTTTCATTACAATGGAAATAAAAATAGTTGACACGAGAGAGTGGTGTTTTGCCTATTCGGAACGACAGTGGAAAGTTGCACTCCCGAGTTAGCTTGAATAGAGTGAACATTACTAAGTGCTAACATGAAAAAAACCCTCTCAAAGGAGGTAATGCCTTCACCCAATTAATCTTTCCTAATGAACTTACCCTTCGGAGGTGGGTAGAGCACTTTCAGCGTGAAGTTTGCTTCCTGTGATCATTTGTGCCAATAAAAGTCTTGCGAGAAAGCTGATGAAAACTGATACGAATGTGCCTGAAGTGAATTTATTTTGATATTTGACTTGTCAGGAAAAAAAGTGGTTTGTACTTTTCAACCCGATCTGCTGTCGTGCTCTCTCTTGATGATTTCTATTCTTTAATAACTCCTCAAATGATAATAAGGCTCCTAGACATCTGCTTCCCTTTGAATTTGCAGCTGAGAAAATTCCATGTTTGAAATACTTGGAAACGGAGTTTTGTTTGATAACCTGTATTTCTGAGGTAGATAACTACTTTGCTGAACACCTTGATGGTTATTTCAGTAATAGTAGTCTGAAAATGCTCTTCTGGCTCTGAGAAATTTTGACTGAGGAAAGAAGCCTTTTTTTTCATTTAAGCTACTTTTTAACGATACTTTGCACTTAGGCAGATTCTTTTATCAAAGCATGGTTTATTCATCAGTTCACCAGACCCTCAATTGGTTTTGTCTAATTGTGACTGTCTTTACACCACACAGGCTTGGAAGTCCAACCGTGACTGTTTTTTACTGCTTTTTGCTGTGCTTTGGAGATTCCGAGAAAGAAAGTGCCAGAGAGAGGGGGGAAAACAAAAAAAGTGAAAGTTCAGACAAAGCAGAGGGTATCAGACTAAAACAAATCCAGGGGGAGGAAAAAGGTCAGAAGGATTGATGAGATTTTTTTAAATCATGTATTTATGATGCGTTGGTTCTTTTGTAAAACCGGGAGGTGCTGCTGAACTGCGATTAGAACTGGTTCTAGGTACTCACTTGTGCTAGCGATCTGATTTTCCCAGAGGCCGGTGAGTATTTTTGCAGCCTTGGAAAAAGAAAGCATGCCTGAAAATTAGGGCTTCAACTGATAAACTGAAATACCCAAAGTTTAAATGTTAGCCACTGCAACTTGTCTACTGCCGCAACATGATTCATTAATATGATCGTGAACAGATATTCTCCATCTCCAATCTAACCAGCAAAAGGAAAGGTATGTAATGAGGACAATGGAGCTAATAGCTGGGGAGAAATTACTTTCCAACTGCTACACATTTTTGGGGTCATGATAAAATTAGCCACTTTGAATGTGTGCAGCCTGGTTTCGTACCTCAGACGAAGGATTGTGATCATTTTTGAGCACCGCAAGCAGCTAATACTTCTCAGCCCTGTGGCAGGAAGGGACAGTTTTTAAATTGCACTTGGTTAAATACGGTTTCAGAAGAGCCCGTGTATCCAGGTGATGGGCACTGAATTAATATTTCTTTCCATATTCTGGAAGAGTCTCTCAATCAAAGTGAGACTTTACGGCCTGTTTTTAATTTCACAGTTATAAAGATGAACATGCAACTTTTTCAAAGAAATAATTAGGTATCACAGAATAAAGCACTTTCCTACCAAATAATAATAACACATTTAATTAAGTGAAAAACTATGCTAGCTATAACAGATTTTAGTGTCTATAATTTATTTCTAGATTAATGGGTATTTTATAGTCCACTCTACTTAATGTATAATAATTTTTTTTTAATTATTATTTCTACTTCTGTTCCATGTAGGTTAGCAACTATTACATCCATTCTTTTCAATGAACATCTTAATAGAGTTTCTTTCTAATAAAAATATTTTTGCCTTGCTCATTTTTGCCAGACTTTGCATGTCTGCATCTGTTCTGTATGCTGAGGGTAAAACATACCTGCATCTCTTTTTCCCTGGCAGTGCCTTCGATGAGCTTGGGTTAGAGCTGTTCGGGGCCATTGCTGCTGCTGCAATGAATTCTTGGAGGATCCTCTTACCAAAGTCTTCAAAAACAGCTGTTTGGGGGTTTTTTATGGCATCTCTATTCCTGTTGGTGTTGGTGATAGTCCCCAGCTTTTTGTTGTCAACAAATTTCATGTTTCTCTCATATTTGCTAAGACTTTTAATGGAATTACTATCTGTGTTTAGTCCATAGACATTCCCCAGTAAATTTTCTCTGGTCTCACAGTTACTTTTTTAAAACACTGTCTGATGTCTCCTTTTTAGCCATTTCCTCACCCACTTTGTCATCTCCGGATGGCTCTCCTGCTGACACTACGCCCTCTGCGGCACCTTATCCAAAGACAGGAAAGATTAGAACAGTGGCATTTTTCAGGCTAAGTAAATATGTAAATAATCTTCCCAAAGAAGAGCCCATCTGACATGACCTGTGCTGTGCCCAAGGACCCCGTTTTCCATTTCCACCCCTTCAGTTAAAGTTTCCTCAGGCCTTTGCAGCAAAGCCAGCCCCACAGCCTTGGCCAGGCTATCAGGGCTCTGGGTTCCTGCCGCACATGTTCCAGTCTGCGGTTCCACCGCTGTTCTCCTGACTCGACCGGTTTGTTACAGATCCTTCCTCCTAGACCGGTCACGTTACATTCTTGCATCTCAAAACACATATAATCACATATCATTGCCTGAAAACTGTCAATGAGGGCAGACTATGGTCCATGCAGGTTGTGTAGTGGCTGTAAAACCTGACCCTAAGCAATTGTGAGGTTTGAGATAGAAAAGGACATTTCTGCTGGCACTAGTCTTCGAGCTTCTGTGTTTCTGTTTGACATGGTCTTCCCCTCGGGAGTGCTTTGGGCTTGTGCCACGGAGCAGGAGGAGGGAAATGCTGCTGTTGTCTTCCAGAGCACGAGCAGGTTGGAGAAGACATGTTCCCCAAGCTTAGTTTTAAAAGCTTAAACATGCTTTTTGGCTTGTGGCTGAGCTGATGCCTGAGTGAGTCCGCTGATCATAAAAGACACTGATGCATCAGCCATCAGCCAACACCAGAGCCATCTATTTACCCATGGAAGTGCTGCAATAGATCAATGTTAAATGCTTATTTGCGCTTCACTGCTCCAAGGCACAGAAACTAATTACCAAAGATAAATTAGCCCTTGTGACAACGACTAAGAAATACACGTCCCAGGACAGACCTCCTTGACCACAAACAGACATAATTCTCCTGCTGATTAGGAGTGGCAGAGGGTTATGTGGTGTATCCTTCAGCCAGAACTCACTCGGGATGGAGACCTGTTGGCTTCGCCTGTGTGCGGAGGAGTTGGCAACCCTTTGCTGAGCCCCTGCCTCTTCCTTTTCCCTACATGAGTCGGTCACTTGACTCCTCTGTGTCTCTGTTTGCCCAGCTGCAGATTAGCAGCAGTAATAAAACACGTTATGCAGATACCAGAAGGCATGAATGATGGCAAAACCTCCCCAAGGGTGTTGCATCAACACATGAGCTTTCCCTCTACATGCTGCCTGCTCAGGGATGACACGTGCTTTGCTCCTCTTCTGTATCGCCTGTACATCAGCTGGCAGCAAGTTGAAAGTTTTCTGTGTTGTATGTGAATGCAATGAGTTTTTCTATCAAAAAGGCCTCGGTGGTTCTCACTGCAGCTGTAATTGGTGTGTGGTGGACGCAGAAGAGAGCCCAGCAGGATTGCAATCGGTTTGTAATGCAATCGCTCCAGTTTTAGCTCCCCTGAACCTTTTGCTTCTCTCTTCCTCCTCCAAGAGTTGCCAAGTTTCACAGAATTGTAGAATCACAGAATGGTTTGGGTTGGAAGGGACCTTAAAGCCCGTCTAGTTCCAACCCCCCTGGCATGGGCAGGGACACCCTCCACTAGACCAGGTTGCCCAAAGCCCCATCCAACCTGGCCTTGAACACTTCCAGGGATGGGGAATCCGCAGCTTTCTCTGGGCAACTTGTTCCAGTGCCTCACCACCCTCATAGTGAAGGATTTCTTCCTCAGATCTCATCTAAATCTACCCTCTTTTAGTTTAAAACCATTCTCCCTTGTCCTATCACTCCATGCCCTTGTAAACAGCCCTTCTTCATCTTTCCTGTAGCCCCTTCAGGTACTGGAAGGTGCTATAAGATCTCCCTGGAGCCTTCTCTTCTCCAGGCTGAACATCTCCAACTCTCTCAGCCTGTCTCCACAGCAGAGGTGCTCCAGCCCTCTGATCATCTTCGTGGCCTCCTCTGGACTCTCTCCAACAGCTCCATGTCCTTCTTGTACTGGGGCTGCCAGAGCTGGACGCAGTACTGCAGGTGGGGTCTCATGAGAGCAGAGTAGATCTGAATCCAGAAACACCTACCCCATCTTACTCCCTTATTCTCTAACCGGCAAAAGTGTCTGTAGCTGAGCGATGCAGGACGGATCTCCAGGTCCCTGGGGGAGGTGAGTGCCTGGGAGGCCACAGAGCTGCTCTTGATTTTCCCTGCAAGGAAAGTAGGAGTGAGCTGCTTCTATTAACTTTTTGCCCCTGAGCCCTTACAGGAGGAGCTCGCAGTCAGGCTGGGCACCGCACGTTCGGCAGACTGTGTAAAAGCAGCAGAGTGCAGGGAGCAGCACTGGTATAACGGACTCCAGCAGGTACACCGCATCCATCATAATGAGCTCAGGGGAGACCTGCAGGACTGCAGTAGGAATAACCTGAGTGGGGAAACCTCCTGGGAATGCTTCGGGAACAGTTTCTGGAGATGGTGTGGTGCTGCACGCAGACACAGTGCTTGGGGCAGCAAACCCAGCCTGCCTGGGGTGCTGGTGGGTGTGGGGGGGTCCCGTTGGTGTCTCAGCATCTGCAGCAAAGCTCATCTGTAACCCAGGCTGGTTAAACGGCAGACCTCAAATGACTCTGAACAGACTATATTGCTCCCCTGTCTCCATGGAAAGTACATCTACGGGCTGATAGAGATTAGGATTGCATTTGCCTTTTTCACCTAGTTGTATTTCTGTGGCACCACAGACCCATCTCTTGCTGCAGAGGAGCAGTTCCTTGCTTGTCACCTTGCACCATCCCAAACTGTATTTTCGCCTCTCAGCGTCATATCCCAATCCTACTCTATACTGAAGGTGTCCCCTGGGTTTGTGGCATCAGCACATTTTTATCGCCACACTTCATTTTCCGCCCAGAACATTAATGAAAATATTAAGCAGTGTGACTGACCCTTGATGAAGACCCCAGAAAATGCCTCCAGGTCTGGTCCTCCTGTCCACACTTTTCATTGCTGGACCCCAAGTACACTTAAGAGGAATGACCTGTATTTTTACAATTATGTTGTGACAAGCTAATCTTTTCTAAAGGTGAAAATCCAAATTTCTACCTGAGCAGCTGAAACACCACTTCTGGCTCCATGGCACAGGTGTTACAGGTGCTCAGTCAAAGCCACCTGGCCAAGCTGGTGCTGTTGCAGGTAATTTTTAATAATTTTGGTTTCAGGCAGCAGAGGTCAGCATTGCCCTGCTGATGGGCAACCGCAATTCCCACCTGCAGAGAACAGCAGAACATCGCAAAGATCATTTTTTATTAGTCCTTGTTCTTCTGTTGTGATGAAACGAGCATGAATTGTGTCTTTGAGCTACAGCAGCTCCTTGAGGGGCAAGTGACCAAGCCACCAGCTGTGCCGGCAAGGGAGGTGGCAAGAGAGGCTGTGAGGTGGCCTCGCACATGTCATGGGCTGTTCACAGTGCCTGGGGACAGCTGAGAAGTCCTCAGGGTGCTGCCGTGAGACCTGTGCCATGCTTATGTCCATCTAGAGTAGCAAAGCAGCAGAGAGACTGATACCCCCAGCACCGCAAACATCCCCAGACATGGGCGGGCAATGGAGCCTGGGGGTCTTGGCCATGCTGGGGACATTCCTCCAGTCATGTTCGTATCAGGACTGTATTTTGTCTAATAGGTTCCCATCGTGTTAAATGGCTAAGAGATCTTATAAGCATGTGACTGACCCGACTGTCATTGTATATAGATAATTATAGCACTTCTAAACAACATTTTGGACAGTCTAGTTAGCCCATTAAATAATTGCTCGTTCTCTATAAATGTACTTTTGACACACTATGGGACCAGGAAAGGAAACAGAGATGTGAGAAGACCCTCAGGAGAACAATTTAAGGCCTTGAAACCTTCCACAGCACCGCCTGCATGAGGAGTCAGCCATGGAGGGGAGCTGGCCTTGCCGGAGGAGAAGGGCGGAAGTTTTCCTGTTTGGTGCTGAGCCGTTGGGTGGACAAGCCTTGGTCTGAACCATGGGGGAGAGGTGGCAGAAAATCTTCATTGGCCTAAATATGTCATGGGGTGCACTCCTGCACCACAGGATTTATTCACACTTCCAATCCTAAAAAACATCTTTGTTCATCAAGCCAACATTAGATAGGTAAGTGGTGGAAACTGGTGATGTTTGAATGTGTGATTTCTAAAAGAGCTTTGAAATGCATGAGTCATTTGGGGCTTTTAACACAGAAATTTCGTGTTTATGTTTGGTGGTCATTAAAGTTGTATCATCTGGTCAAGAATACACACAGACCCATAACATTTGCAAGATACCAATATAGACCACATTAGATGATTAAATTATATCTTCATAACTTAACCATTTTCCTCAATAACCTGTGCCTTTATCAGGTACATGAGCACCAGGTTGTCCAGCCATCCCTTTCCTGCTGCCTGCTTTTACCTGCTCTGTGGCTCCAGCCCATGGCAGATTTCTCCCTTGTAAATGCAGCACTACAGAAGTGTTATTAAATGCATAACATTTATTTTTAGAGCCATCAGCCTGGCATCAGGCAGTCCATTCACCAGATAAACTATCTAATTGCTGTCCTATGTCCTTAATATTTTTTTCTGAGCTAGGAAATTCATCTTTGTGATTAGCAGTGGTCTTTATTTTGAAGTCTTTGGGTTTTTTTATCTACATTTTGAGTGGTTCGGCCAGACAGTTTTCAATCTGTATGTTCTGCACCATGCTAACGTTATATTACTTTCAGTGCATAATCAAAATATTACACATCACCAAGCCAGCGGCTGTACAAGTCATATTGTTTGCCTCAGTGTTGTTGCCTGCACTAGCCAAAATCCTCATCTCATAATAAACCACAGAGGTTCTCGACAGGAGCAGTTTCCATCAGACCTGCTGTCTGGCACTCTTTGTACATCTCCTCTTGAAGCAGGAAAATGGCAGGGTGCAAGGCCTGAGTGGCCTGTGGGGGCCGTATTGTCACCCATGCAAAAAGAAAAAAAATGGGGCTTTTCTGGTTCCTGATGTCTGGGCAGCGCATGGACGGCTGAGGTGCTGGCCAGCCTTTGGCCTGGGCTGAGGGAAATGGCAGAACTCACAGGACCTGTCCCGTTGCCTTCCAGGAGGTACAAAAGGAGCTGAATTTGGGCAGCATACCTAATATAAATAAATAATTTGAAGGCTGGGTTTGGTGTATCCTGGTAATGACAAGGAAATTTAGAAGTAGTGGTAAAGCTGGTGAGCTTGGCCTTCAGCACTGGCTATCCAATTGAAGCTGAACATGAAATTACCCCCAAAATGTGTGTGGTATGACAGACTGTTGGATTTCTCCAGGCTGTCTAGGAGCCCAGCACTGAAGTCTGTTAGATGAACAAACTCTTATTGCCATTCCCTCAGTACCCCTTAGACATTTACTATATCTCATGTATTTCTGTGCTTGCTTAAATTTTCCATCTCTTGCTCTCAAATGCAATTTGGCAAGACAGTCCCATGAAAAACCTGCGTTAGACCACAAACGAGAAGCATACCAGTGGGACGTGGTTTAACATAGCAGCTTTGGTCTCAAGACATTCGGATGCGGTGCCACATCGAGGTGAAGAACCCACTCCTTGCACCCCAGTACTGTGGTTGGAGCATCCTGGACCTGGGTGCTCACTGGTCCACCCACCTCTCCACCCTGCAGTTTGAGAGATGTTCTCTATAAAAGAAACAACGCAGAATCCCCTGGCTGTGGAATAGATTCAATCAGTCTCAGTCCATTAGTTTAAATAATCAATAGCTGTAAGTGCCATAATGCTGTCTCCTACTTCATCACGAAAGCTGAAAAGTTACAGAAGGCCACGTGTAATTATGGGCACTCTCTCCATTAACTTTAGGAGAATTAAACAGTAACTATTTGGGCGTCTGACAGGTTACTTCTCTCGGTAAACCTGGCACATCCAGCTTAAACAGAGCTGATCAATGGAAGAATAAGACATACTTTTATCAAGGCTTTTCATGGCTGGCATTATCGTGTCACTACGACACCCAACAGCTCAGTGGGTGTTTTGGATGGCACAGCTGCATCGCCCCGGCTGCAGGAGGGGCCCCTTCTCTTCGTGGCACTGACCGCAGCTGCAGGGGTCTGAAACAGAGATGTGCCCCTGGCTCTGAAGGATTGCTAAAGATCCCCTTCCCTTCCTCTAGAGTCAGAAAATCCTTGATTTATTTATTGTAATAAATAACACTATGGAAAAATATAATAATAACAGTAGTAATAATAATAATAATATCCCATCTTCCCAATGACTACCTTGTTGTTGGCTCCTTTGCCAGCACTGAATTTGGAAGGGGAAGCCGCTCCAGCCTGGGAGAGGGATGAAAAACACTTTCTAGGAGACAGTGCCTCACGGTACTGGCCCGGGAGGTGCTGTGGGGTTTGGTGCAGAGGAGAGTCTGGATGCAGCAAAGAACGATGCTGCAGATGTCTTGGTGGTGGTTCCCAGCATAAAACCCAGATCCATGGGGAGGGCTGGGGATTGCAGTGTGGTAATGCATTAAATAGCGGCCACAGTCCCCTCTTTTTGCTTAAAACGTGGCCGGCTCTGGCTTTTCCCCAGCTCAGCCCGGGGTTCCCAGCACTGGCAAAGCCGTGCCTTGCTCCTGCCCAGCCCTTGAGGTGCCTCCGTCTCCAAAGCGGGACAGCCAGCATCAACACACCGGTGTGTGGTGGAAGGCTGTAAAACTCCTCAGCCCGTGGGAGGGCGAGCATGAAACCGAGAGCAAAGCACTGGCTACCTAAAACACTGTTTACAGGGTAACTGTAATGACTCACAAAATCAGTTATGAATATTTCAAGCATGAAAATTTGCATTGCATTTCTGCATCCTGTAAATGTTCCAGGGTTTTTGAGTGAATTATTTTTCAACCTTAATTATAGCATCATTTATTTCTTTTCAGCGGGTACAAGCATCCTCCAAATTAACGGTACATTCCTATTAATGTTCCATTTCTGATGTGACAAAATGGTACATTCATCCCAAAATACAACTAGGCCAATGAACCAAAAAATAGGTGATTAACAGAAGCCCAATTCCTGGAATAAATCAAAGATTTGATGTAGAGGTTCTTGTCTCCCCAGCGAGTGTCTTAATCCCTGGTTTACACGCTTATCTGCAGTGCATTTCTTTCTGCCGAATGCTTTCATTTTTGCACAAAAGCAAAACAAAAGGCAATTAAATCCCCGTGGAACAAACCCAAATGTTTCACAAAATGAAAGTCTTGTTTTCTGGCCAGCCTTAAGGACATTTACTTGGGGAGGAAGCTGTTGCCCTTTGGTCTGCAGCGAGACTGCACCCGAGGGCTTCGGTGCCGCAGCACCGCTGAGAGAAGGATGCCTGGGGGTCTGTAACTATCCCCACCCCAAAATCCTGGGTGGTCTGTAACTATAACCCTCCCCAAAAATCCCTCTGTTCTAAGCCATCGACAAAAACACAGTGAAAGAGGATAGTCAAGGCTGGACCATGTTACTGGCTTGGGTAGTAACTAAGCTCCTTCATCAGAACTGGTGCTTTCGTCTCACGGGTGACCAAACCCAGCAATTTTACCTTGCCTCCTGCTACCTGACTTGATGGATTCCTTCCATCAGGAGAGATAAAGACAAATTTTCCTTGGTTTCTCCCTTTATGCCGCAGCTGCCCATCGTGCAGGACGGCCTGTGGGTGATGCAAAGCCAGGGTCCAAACCTGGACATCGCAGGGGTCCGTCCCCTGCCTGGCCACCCCGCAGCCCAGGGCAGGCAGAGTCTGCCCAAGCTGCCCATCACCGCTCCTCTCTGCCTGATTAGTGTTTTACACCGCAGGAACTATCTGTGCTGCAACCAGAGCTTTTCTCCCGATTACTAAGAGACAGCAACAAGAAGCCGATGAGAAACTACTGCTAGCTGAAGTGGGTGAAAACAGGACAAGTGCTTGGGTTTTTGTTTTATTTCATATGCCCACCCAGCTACCAGTCATCTAGGGGCTTCTCCAAGCTCCTACTTGCACTTACAGGCATCAGTGGATTTCTAGCCCTCATGGACCTTGACCTACGGACTTACCTAATAACTTATCACAGCGTTTATGCAAACAGCCCTGCCCTTACACTTGTGTGCTGTTTTCTTCTACGTTCACTGCTGTTCTCAGACTGGGTTTTTTTTCAGTTCCCTCGATGATACAGCAAGGACCACTCATTTTGGCTGGAGCTGGCTGCTGTAACTTGGAAGTGAGGGGCTGCTCTGAGATCAGTCAGAGTCAACAGGAGCGTTTTACACATATATCCTGAAGACAGGAGCTGGAGAAATATCACCTGTAAGAGTTACAAGCCATGCAGATGTCTTTCAGTCTTAATCATAGCAACATCTGGAGCCCCACAGACCTCTTCTGCCAAAAAAAAAAGAAGGAGGGGGGACTGAAGGAGGGTTGTCCCACCACGCAGAAACACAGACAACGGAGGTGGCCCCAGGCCGTGCTGGGGTGAGGCTGGAAGTCTCCTGGGTTGGCCTTCCATTACCTGCCACATTACCCTGTCTGTGGTGTGTGCTTCGGTTTTCACTTTTGGAAATTGGTTTTCACTGGGGAATTTTAAGTTTTGACTCGTTGTTAGCCAAGGTTTGGTTTTTTTTGTTTGTTTGTTTGTTTGTTTGTTTTTGGCGAGGGGGTTTTGAGGATTTTTATTAGCCCATCACAGCTGGGAGGGGACAGTGGTGGCTGTTCTCATGCTCCTTTTTATCAATACATCCCTAACTTCTCTCCACTTTCCTTGTACTGTGCCAGCGTATCCCGCAGCACTTGGTCTGCTTTGTGCACTCTTTAGGGAAATTTAGGTAGGGGAGAGAGGAACCCTGAGTGCGGCTGGGTCGGGGGTGGCTGTGAAAGCTGCTACCCCTACATCAAGTCAGAAATGAAGAGACCCAGGAGAACTGCTGCTCTGCTGCATTCCTGAGGGTGGGACATGCCTTGGGGGAAAAGCTGTGGCGTAGTGGAGAAAATGCCAGGTTTTCTGTGCTCGGGTTAAGTCTGATTGTCGCTTCATGTTATGCTTAAATTTGTTCATTGGCAGAGGGTATTGGACTTTTGGGCACCCCCAGAACAGTAGTGTCCTTTGTGGAGCCCATAGTCAGGTGCTCATCCGACTCTAGTCTGGATGGGACACTGCGTGTAGCAGACAGTGCCTGGAACAGGACGTCAGATCAGCTTGCGTTGTTTGCAGGCTGAAATGGTGGGAAAAAAAGAAATAAAAAAATAATCCCCAGATGCCCTGATGATTTTTGCATGTTTCCACATTTTTTTATTCACCTGTGGCTGTGCAGATATCTGCCTCTGGAAAGCCAGAGCTGGACCACTTTTGCATTTTCCTGCCTGGAGGCGGGAGGTGAAGCTTTAACCCCATGTTATCAGGAAGCATCCCATGGGTGTACAGCCACAGCCCAGGTCTCCCTCCTCTGGGCTCTGAACAGCATGGTCAGTAAAACCCGTTATCTATAGCAAGGGCTATTTTTTCCAACTATCTCTCTTTGACATAACTGCTGCACTTTAATGAATTTCAGTTTGCTTTGCATTTTAATGTACAGTATACCAATCCTCGCATATCCTAACCCAAAAGATACTCCCTGCCATCCTCCCCTACCCGTTCCGGCCCCCCTCCAGAATCTGGATGTGGCTGCAACAGGGAAACAAGGATCCGTAGCGTGACAAGGAGGTGAACTCCCATCACTGAAATCAGGACCAAATCCTGAAGTCCTTTTCTTACTCGTCCTTTTGTCACCACTAACTTCACCAGGGGTTTGTCAGAGCAGAGACAAAATCAAACCCAAGTAAAACACTGAATGTGATCCACAGAACAGTCTCGTCTCAGAGAAGAGATTGCAAAGAGGATTCCTGCTCAATAAAAGCATGAATACACGTATATATAAAGAAACGCAGAGGCTTTTGTCTGTGGGAAGATGAGAGGTGAATAGGGATCAAAATAACACGATGGCAATGTAGCTTTCTAATAAAACCCTGATACCTTTAGAGTAACTGGTCCCGGGTTTATTTAATCAGGGAAATAGCTGGGAGTTTAAATAACTTGCAGTATAAAGCCTGCACAAAGGAGAGAGTGGGCAGGCCGAGTCGGATGTGTCGGTATCTTGCGGGAGGATATGATGCTTGAAAGAAGCAGTGACACATGGAAACTGCCTACAATGGCACCGGCTGGATTGAGGCGAGAGATAGAAACGGTATAAAAACAAATTATTACAAGCAACAGCCATAGGCCTGCAGGGCAGAAAAGGAAGGGAGAGCAGGAAGCGTTGCAATAGATAAGGAGGGCGAGTGAAAAGGCGAGGACACCACGCCGGAACGGCAATTACTTGGGCTGTGACAGGGAAGGAGCTCAAAGGATGCGGCAGGGAATGGAGGTGGCTGCGGGCAGCACCCGGCTGCCTCCTTCCAGGTCCACCCCGCTGCAAGCTGGCGGCCAGGCTGCCTGCAGGCATCCCTCACAGCCCTCCTCTCCCACGCATAACCTCCCGAAAAATCCCTTTTCAGATCGAACTCTTCACGTCTGGCTTCAGTGCAAATAAATAGGCCTGCAGTTTAAGGCTTGAGGAAACAACAGCCACATCTTTGGGAGTGACTTTTCACAGTCACAGGGAAAAATCTGCAGTACTTTTACTTCTGGGGAAGTTTTAAGATGGCCTTTCCAGCACCCTTTGCTAAAACATGAATGTGCTCTGCAGGGAGGAGATTTCCAGTCAAGGCTCCAAGTTTTGTAATGAAAAAAATTAAAAATGACAGTACTATCCATGAAAATCTCCTGTACATTTTCACTTAAGCAATGTTATCGTACTACGTCAAGGGCTTTTGCATGATCCACGTACCTAGCGCTGGTAAGCGCTACCAAGGAAGCAGCGGGTTTGTACTGACACGGCACTGTGAAATTCCCCATTTGCAACTCTTTTTGGCAGTAGGTGGTATGCTCAGCTCTGAAACTAATCTATTAGTTCAAACCGTAGTACACAATGTAGTATAAATTAAAGCACGGTTATGCTCAAAGCCAAGCTACAGCGTGGCCATACGAGGCCCTGGCGGGTCACAGACCATCTCGCTTTGCACCCTGAATAGCAGCGTCCAAGGCTCTAATTGCATGTGACAGTAGTTGGTCATAACATCTGGCATTTAAAAAAAAAGAAAAAAAGAAAAAAAAGTGACATCATTGTTAATCTCAGTTTTACAAAAAATTCAGCTTGTTTCTCAGGTCCTGGATGGCATTTTTTTTGTGCTGAGGAGTTACATGGTGCCATCAAAACATACTCTGCTGGGTGCGCTTGCTGAAAATCGAGGGCTGGGGACGCAGAGGGCACTCCGTGTCCATCCTGCGCTACTTGCAGGAGTGCTTGGTCTTTATTTTCCTTATTCCTTCGCTTTTGACCTGCTGTTAGGCCTGGGAGAAGAGCAACTGAAATAACAACAGCGTGGTTGAGCTTCTCCTCCCATCTGCGCCCGAAGCCGGAGGAGGTCTGGGACCACGCAATTCCTCCGAGAAAGTCCGGTCTTGCTGAGCCGGCTTCCCACGCAGGCGGTCCGGATGCTTGCTGGCCCTCTGTAATTAAATGTATCATCATCGGTAACTTGTGAGGACGTAACCTCAGTGTAATGAAGCTGGCAGAAGGGACAAAGACTCGAGGGTTGGGAGAAAAAAAGGGTAAAAAAAAAACAGGCAAAGGCAAGCTGCTGGTATGAAGGGCAGGGTTTGCTGGGTGCAGTCCCGCATTCACAGCACCCTTCTCTCCTTTTTCCCAGGAAAAAGAAACTCTTCAAAAAGACATATGGATTATTTTAGACGCTTCGTATATATAGGTTGCCGCTGTAATCTAATGCCTAAATCGGTGCATAGGCTCTGGGCTCTACAGACACCAGGTGGGAATGCCACCCCTGCGCTGGTACTGACAGCTGCCATCCGGGCCAGGATCCCACCGACTGAAAGATAGCAAACCAGATTTTGTCGGAAGGATACTCTTTACCAGGTCAGAGCAATTTAAATGCTGGGGTTTGACATGAATGACGGCTTACGAACGTCTGAAGTGTTCCTAATACACGGTTTTACAGTGATCTTAATGCGAAGGGTTTGACTACGAGAGTCATACGCGGCTATGCCATCAGAGGGGAGTGAGCCTAAGCCGTTTCCAAAGCTTATCATAAGTTCCCACAGGAAGAGATATGAATGGCACGAAAATATTACACTTCAAGCAGAGAGATTTAGGAGGCATGTGAACCGCGCCGAGGAGCTGCAAGTGGAATATTCAGTTGTCAAAATAATGCTGCGACGGCAGCTGCGGCGCTCGCTGCATTAACGTGTCAGAGCCGGAGTGACAGCAGACGTCAGTGCCATGCGCTCCGGGGGGGGTGATGGCTTCCCAAAGATGGGCTAGAAGAAAGCCCATCTAATTTTGGTTGATGGCTTTTCAAATGTGGCTTGTTCATACCCTCTCTGTTGCACGCGCTCATTAGGGAACAGCTGGAGGAGGAGCTAAGGGGAAATTAATAACGCGGACGGTGCCGATCGCAAATGGATATTGTGAAGGTATTGGAAAGACAGTGATCGTCTGAGCCAGGAGTATTTGTTTTGGAATAAATAACAGACTATTGCTGTTACAAGTGCAAATGATTTAAAACACGAGCAGGAATTAAGAGCTGCGTGATTTCTGTGTCACGTCGTGCCTTGGTCACCAGTGGGTCTGAAGCTCCGCTGAGTTAGCGTGGTGCCAGGGGCGGCCCCATGTGACAGTCTCTGAAAATAAATGTCCAAGATGGTATTTTTCATTTATAGGTAGTTGGGTATTTCTGTCAGTTCTGTCCTCATATCACTGCATCTTGAAAAGAGAAAATAATTATTCCCGCATATGGGTAAAATGCCCTAAAAATTACTTTTTTTTTATAATGAATGATTGCTGCTTGCTAAAATCCATACCTGTGTAGAAAACCTAAATCAGCAGCAAAAGTGGCAAAGAGGAAAACCCAGCTCCTCTTCCCTGCAGTAATTCTGCTTTCCCACGACATCAATAACCTGAGCCAGGTCTTTGCCGAGTCCTTCACGCTTCTCCAGCGCAGAAACTAGTTTCTTGGCAGAGATTGAAGTCCCAAGGAAAAAGCGAGCTGCATACCGCTCAGGGATGGCGAGAGGCTGGGGCTCTCGTGTCTGGTCCATCGCTGCCTCGTGGCTTTGCAGGATGGGAGCTGTACGCTCTGGGTGATTTCTGGCAGCATCACTTTCTACCAGCTCCTTCTGGTAAGGAGCACCAGTTGGTGAAGGTTTGCACCGTCCTTTGCCACCTCCAAACCCAGACGCGATAATGAAATCCCTTACCGGCATTCTTTGGAACTTGAATTTCTTTCTGAAATTAATTTAATTAAGAATTTCAGTTTCAAATTACTAACTGAAATGCTCTAAAAATTATTTTTTTTCAGTCTGGGAATAGAGTGTTGATTTGTTTCACTAATTGCAAGCCAGAAGTTTGGAGTGCTCCATAATGAGATATTTCACAAACAATCTTTGATTCAATTAACTTTGGGGAGGGGAAAAAAAGCAAAATTATTTTAACTAAGGTCTGTAAAAATTTAATCTGTTCCTCAGATGTACTTGGGAAGATAAAAGGACACATTTGTTGAATAAATTGTTCTCAGCAGCCAAGTTCAGTTGTGGCCTGTTGCAGTTGCTCAATGTATTGTTACAACAAAAAGTGAAAATAGAGCCAGGAATTAATTTTTGCTATTGTTTTTGCTATATATTATTTTCTTTGCTATTTTTTTTTCTGCCTTCATCAGTGTTTAAGAGGTATTTGGACAATGCCTTTAATAACATGCTTTAACTGATGGTCAGCCCTGAATTGGTCAGGCAGTTGGACTAGATGATCATGGTAGGTCCCTTCCAACTAAAATTTCTATTCTATTCTATTCTATTCTATTCTATTCTATTCTATTCTATTCTATTCTATTCTATTCTATTCTATTCTATTCTATTCTATTCTATTCTATTCTATTCTATTCTATTCTATTCTATTCTATTCTATTCTATTCTATTCTATTCTATTCTATTCTATTCTATTCTATTCTATTCTATTCTATTCTATTCTATTCTATTCTATTCTATTCTATTCTATTCTATTCTATTCTATTCTATTCTATTCTATTCTATTCTATTCTATTCTATTCTATTCTATTCTATTCTATTCTATTCTATTCTATTCTATTCTATTCTATTCTATTCTATTCTATTCTATTCTATTCTATTCTATTCTATTCTATTCTATTCTATTCTATTCTATTCTATTCTATTCTATTCTATTCTATTCTATTCTATTCTATTCTATTCTATTCTATTCTATTCTATTCTATTCTATTCTATTCTATTCTATTCTATTCTATTCTATTCTATTCTATTCTATTCTATTCTATTCTATTCTATTCTATTCTATTCTATTCTATTCTATTCTATTCTATTCTATTCTATTCTATTCTATTCTATTCTATTCTATTCTATTCTATTCTATTCTATTCTATTCTATTCTGTCCTGTCCTGTCCTGTCCTGTCCTGTCCTGTCCTGTCCTGTCCTATCCTATCCTATCCTATCCCTAAGGGTGGGGACCACCTGCAGGGATGAACCAGCTGCAGTGGTTTGAGGCTGGCTGCGCTGGAGAGGGGCTGGGCTGCTGCGTCCCTCTTGCATGAAGAACTGTGGCAGTCCAGAGTGTGAAAGGCCCAGTTTTAAGGTGATGATGGGTTTGAGGAGGGACAGCAAATCCTCACCAAAATCGGATGGGAAATTCATGGTGTGCAGCTGTGGGGGAGCCCACCACACCCACCCGGGGTTGCCGTACCTGCAAACCCACCCCAAAGCCGTGGTGAGCTGTGAAGGGGGGCTGTGAAGACATGAACCCCTTCGCCGGGGTGGAGACAGCTGTGCTGCAGTTCCCCTGAGCTACCCTGGCTTGTAAGGGCTGCAACTCGTGAGCTGCAGGCGGCTGTGGCCTTGCGGCTGGCCCCTCTCCCCCTTGAAGGGATGTCTGCACCCGTGGCTGCGTGTATGTGCATGCAAAGCTTGGGAAATTTCCATTTTAATAAAAGCAACCTTGGAGGAGCATGAGCAATAACCTGTCTGCTCTTTGGCACTGACAGTTCGGTTGTCCTGTAAAATGAGATTTTGCTACCCCAGCGCAGAGATCTTGTTATCAACTCCAGCTTACATCAGCGTGCTTTATTAGAAGACAGCAGAAATAATTCTTTAGACATTAAGCAACGTCTAGCTTCTGCTTTTATTGGGCTGGCTGAGTGCGATTCAATCAGATCCAGAGGTAAGCCCAATAAACTCCTGGATCTCTGGGCTCAGATATTTGGTCCATCTACAGATGCTTTGAAGCCTGGTGAGAGGACAGAAATTAGGTCTTTCCTGCCCAGCCTTTCCCACTCCTGCTGTCTCTTGAAAACCCAGTTTCCTAGATCTGACCTGTGTATTTTGGACTCTCGGGTTTTATTAAGGCAGGGAGGACATTACACGTGGAACCATCCCCTGCCTGTTCCCAAGCTCAGCTTTGCTCAGCTGCGACTCCAGGCTTTGATCCCTACTCCAAAGGGTGGATCTCCGCCCCAGCGAGGGTCGCTGCCGCCCTGTGCATGACCAGTGGTCTATTCTGGCACTGCCATCCCTTCCAAGATAAAATCAGCGTTACGCAGCGTTACGCCTGTAATCACCTGGCTTTACGCACGTAACCAGCAGCCGGTCCCAACGCCCTGCCTGTACCCAGCTTTTTGGTTAGCTTAGCACTTTCATCTCTCAAGGCATTAGTTGATTAACCAGTTGTCACAACACTTCTAAATCTTCAGTGGATACTTTTGTGCTGCTATTCCCACTTCTGCCATGGGACAGACGAGGCCGTTGGAGTTGTGGACGGGCACAACCTACGGGAAATCCGTGGAAATTGCTGTGGACACGGCTGGTGGCCACCCCAGGGGCCTGTGGCAAGGCAAGTTCCCCTGCACCTTTCCTCCTCCAGCGAGGGCTGGCTCCCAGCATCGCTCGCAGCATCCCTGGCAGAAGAAATTGTAATATCGTTAGGACCAAGACTGTAACATTTAATTCCTTTATTCTCCTTCCCAGAGTATAAATTTTCAGCCAAAACCCACACAGATGTGCTCCAGAGAAGGAAATAATCTGCAGATGTTGACTGTTCCCAGCTCTCACCTCGCCTAAAAGGGGCAAGTGACAACTACTTGGGTCCTTGTCAGGTTTCTGGGTGGACTCATCTTACTCACAACTTTGTGTTTTAATATTATAACACATCACTGTTGGCCAAGTATCTACAGAGTGTGAATTTTCCCCTGAGATGTTAGGACAGAGAGAAGTTTAATGCACAATAGCTGTTATTTCCAAATATTGCTGCCCTCAAGGCTTGTGGGATCTCCCTTCAATAACTCATCCTCTATACAGGAGGACGCGTGGTAGGATGGCACAGGGAGGTGATTTTTTGTTTCTAAATATTGACGTTAAACAGTGTCAAACCACATTAACGAACAAACCCATAGACCTAGGGCAACGCGACGAGCTTCTCTGCAGGATTTCATTTTGCAGAGTGATGCCGGCCCCTGTCCTGGCTCCCACCCTTCTCTGTAGCCTCCGGCTCAGCACAGCCCTGCCCTGGGCAGCACATCACATGGACACCCTTGGCACGGGAAGGAGCCGGGGGTGGTGAAAGTAAGGTCTAGGTAAAGGTGCAGCATCCCCCCTCCCAAATTACCCTGCGCCAGGGCAGCACTGAGATCACGTCGAACTGACATGGCTGGGATTTGGCTGAAAGCTCACAGAATGGGTCTCCAGGGGAAATTAAAGAAGCCAATTAACAGCAGCAGCTTTTATTTTCATAAAGCACTTAAAAGCACCAGATGCATATAATTTTTATTTTTGGCTCTCTAAACTTCGGCTTTCATCTTAATGGCAACTGGCACTCGGAAAACTCATTTTTAGTGGATTGCAGAGGGAGAAAAGCATGAGTCAGATACACTGAGTTTATTTTCTTTTGACCAACTTGCACAGCTCTGGTGATGCCAATTAATCTGGGTTTCCAGAACTGCAAAGAAAACCAGGCAAACAGCACTGACCTTGCTGCTCAGCTATGTTTGAACAGCAGTGCTTATTGCCGGTACGGGGCCAGGACAGGGCTTTGCACGGCATTGCGCAGCAGGGTTTGCACCCACAGCCTGTGCGGGAGCCGTTGCTGCAGAATTAGCGTTTCCCGGGACTCTTCAAGCCAAGAGAAGCTGGTTTTGTTCGTGGCTGTCTGACAGAGTAGCTGGGGTCTCGTTTTCCTTAAAATGCCTCTTGCAAATAAAGTCACGATCACCGATTTGAAACGGCAGAGCAGTTGTGGGGCTGCTTGTCCGTCCCTCCCGCGCGGCTTTGGCATCCCTCTTTGCTGAGGGACCCGCAGCAGGTACCGAACCGCCGTGGCCCTGCAGCTTTTGGCTCACTCCTTGGCCGAGGGCTTTGTACCTCCTTCTCTCCAACTGGTGTGGAAATGGTGCTGTGTACGGAGAGAAAAAAATGCAGCGGGTGTTGCCTTCCCACACAGTCATTGTTCTAGCTGAGCAATTTTAACTGTTGATATGAAATCTTTATTTCAGTAAACTTTCAGCTTAATGTCAAACTACAGCCATTCTTCCTGTAAACGTGCCTTTGAAAGCAAGATTACTAATATCACTGGTACTATTTTATATGACTTCCTCAATACGAACTGTTCATTTCTCCACGAGCAGTTCATTTCTCCATCTAAGTCCAGAAGGAAAACTTCGTCATTTAACTTCAAAAAAATTCCTTCTCACTAAATATGAAGGAACACTGAATAATTTGAGGCACACGCAGGGAAAACATTAAGGCTCTGAAGACCAAAAGGCAGCGTGATAGCAGACACAGGTCAGTGCTCTCTTCCATGCCTGTGTTCCCTGGGATAAAAGGGCTGCAGAGGGTGCACACAACTTGGCAAATGCTTCCCATTGCTTAAGCCCTGGAAAGTAAGGGATAAACAGAATTTCAACTGCTGGCAAGAAAATGAACTAAAAAGCAAAGCAATTATATCTGTGGACTTCTATAGGCAAACGGTAAATGACAGTGTACATTGCTGTGTGCCACACGCCGAGACAGCTATTTCCAATTTGTCAAGAGTCGCATTTCTTATATACCAGCGGCAGGGCTTTATTTTTCATCCGGACTCTAATTAACACATTGATAGACCTCTGCGTCTAAATGCTCCCGCGGTGCCGGTGGCTGCGCCGGGTAGGGACCGCGTGAGGAGCACCGGCCGGACACGGCGGGCAGGGATTAAACTGTCCCCTCTGCCTCTGCAGAGGCAGCCGTCGCTGCACAAGGCTGCGATGTCGCCTGCGCCTTTCTCAGGCAGCAAAACCTCCCGCGCGCTGCCACGTCGTGGCCCCGGGGGTGGGACGGCAGCAGCCGCCGGGCAGTGGCCGGCCGGCCGGGAGCACGTCCCCAGCACCGCAGCGGCGTGGTGCCATGGGAGCCCGCAGCCTTGGGAGGCACAGACCGCTCGCACGTAAGTACGGCCGCCAGCCAGGCAAGCGCGAGCTTAACAGATTGCGTTAAACTCCTCCAAGAGGGATCCCTGCTTTGTCAGAGCTCACTGGCGAGCTGTAATCCTCTGCTAATAAGCCCAAGCTCCTGCTGCAAATAGTTTACAGCGAAGGGTAAGCTGGCTTTGTTTTCTGGCTTCACGGGGAAGGTTTAAAGAGTTCTACGGTGAGTTTAAAACAGGTTTAATTCTGCTGGGGCCGGTGCAAACCAGGGGTGGATCAAGCAACTGCAGCACAAACACAAAGTCTGTTTTTGACACTCCTCAATTTTTTTAGGGAGTTATGTACAAATTTGGATTATCACTGAAGGAGACGTGCCCAAGCGAACATTACTATCCAAAAGTTTTGTGTTGGGTTTGCATGGCAAGGTTTTGGTACTGGGGGGGCTACAGGGGTGGCTTCTGTGAGAAGCTGCCAGAAGCTTCCCCTGTGTCTGACAGAGCCAATGCCAGTCGGCTCCAAGACTGACCCACCGCTGGCCAAGGCCAAGCCAATCAGCACCTCTGTGATAACATATTTAAGAAG
>VXBL01001714.1:1052620-1180649 GCA_013400195.1 Aramus guarauna
CAGGGTCAACCCACCACAAGTTTCTATTGGCCTGCTTCAGAAAAAAATTCCTTCTCTTCCTTCTCTTAACTCATTTTTAAAGTTAACTGGCCGCAATTCAAACAGCAGAACACATAATGAAATAAATGGGGCAAATTCAAACAGTCAGAAGCATAATGAAATAAATGAGACAAATTCCTTGAACTGCACCTAACATGAAAACAAATCTCAGCTGCTCATTAGAGACCGCTGAGAAGGGGACATCTACAAATTAAATCGTGGGAAGTAGAAGGAGGCATAGTAAAAAGGTCAATTATCTAAATCTCCTCTTATTAACTGAAAAATATTTTTTCAGGATTGAAAGTAGTAAAATATGTTAGTGGCAAATGGCCAAGCCTCTTTACGCACTTAAAGTAGAAAAATGAAGAGTTGGGCAGAGCAGAGGAATGGGTAAACAAGGAATATACCATGTTATTTTCAGGGTGGGTTAACAGCAATTGTCATCTGACGTACATCCAGGTGTTTGCTTCCTTACTCTCTCTGGCAAAATTTATACTTGTTTTCCCCAGGTTAATTGAGATTTTGCTGGGGATTCGAGTGATGGCTGTCTGGGGAAAGGATCCGGGGGTGTCGGTGTGCCTGCCAGAGGGCTCAGGAGTGCCAGCTGAGCCGGGTGGGCACCCTGAGAGGCAGACACTGCCCTGCAAGTGGTTGTCCTCCACCAAATGGAATAATTTCAGCTGCGTTTGTTGGTCTGTGGCTAATGCATGAGCCAGATTGCCTCTCTTATCTAACACCACCAGGCTCACTGAAGCAGGTGGCAGGGGGTGAGCTCCGTGGCTGGAGGGGGTGGGCATCGCCTTCCCCTGCTCCTCCGAACCGACCCTTGTGGGCATCTGGGACCCAGAAAAGTCTTTAAAGCTCTCCCATCTACTTGTTACCAGGCTCCTTTCATCACTGTTATTGTTTAACATACTGGGATTTGCTTCTTTTTCCTTCAACAGCATCCTTGCTGTCTGCGGGACTAGGGTGTGAGGAGCGTGCTGGAAGCCAGCTGTGCCTCGGCAGTGGTGTGGGTGTGAAATCACACCTTGGGTCCTGCTCCTGGGGTTGCTGCTGGTCTTTGGGACTGTCTCAAGGACAGCAATTAACAGGCATTGCTAATTGACCTAATGGCTCTGGTAGCAGCACGTGCTAGAGGAGGTGCATCACCACCAGCCTTCGCCATGCATCCTCCTGTGGGAACCTTTGGGATGTGCAGAGATGTGGCTCATGCAAAGCCGAAACATGTCATGAGTTGGATGTTACCTTTGACATGTGCAGCAAGGGAAGGTGGGCAAAGCCAAGCAGCTCACGTTATCATTGGAAAGGAGACAGGAGGAGAAGGAGGAGCTGGGGAACTGCAGCTGCTCAGCAAGACGGCTGTCCCTAGAAATTGTCCTTTGAAAAGGAGTGAGCACCAGAAAGAGAGTAAGGGCATGGCCAAGGAACGTGGAGATGCTAGGGAGACATTGTGCCAAACCCATCTTTCTGCCGGTGCTGTAACTGTCCCACCGTACAGAGGAGAAGGAGTCGCTCCTGTGCAGAGGCTTTAGGGTTGGCACCGTCTGGTATGACGTTCTCATAAACAAGCAAGGAAGACGTGGCCTCGATGAGGCAGCTATTGGGTGGGTAGAAAAATAGCTGCATAGTTAGAAAAGTGATCACCAGTTCACTGCCAGAAAGGGAGGCAGTGATGAGTATGAACCTGAGCCTGATACTCTTTGAGTTTCCATTCATGGTTTGGGGGAGGGACGAGACTATTGTTATTCAACGTGCAGCTGCGAGGGACTGGGAGCACCACTGAGGACAGGATTATAATTCAAAGGGACAAGAAAAGTAGTCCGGAAAACCCATGGTTTATATTTCAGTGGTCACGCTGGTGAGTGAAGGCAAAGGGGAGTGGGGGCTCGGTGGGGTGAGGGAAGCCGTCCCGGCTGCACAGGGAGCCAGGGGAGCTCAGCGGACGGGAGGCTTTGGCTGTTGGCTGCTGTGCTTCAACAACAACAGGGCTTGGCTGGAGACAGTCCAACAGGAGCCATAAAAATAACGAGACGTGGCTGGGACGTAACCTCTGTGGGAAAGTCAGATCTGATGGTGAGAGCGGCAGTGCGGTCCTTAAGCCCGGGACCCATGAGAAGGAAGAGGACCTCTTTCTCCTTGCCCATTAGGACAAGACGTGATAGACTTAAACTGCAGTTTAAGAGGGGATAAACACGTCTTTGTGCACTTTTCAAGGTAGAGCCCAACGTTTCCCGGTAGCATGCTCTGCCTCCCCCGCTCCCGACTCTGTGTAAGCTGGGTTTAGCACAACATCCATTCCCGTAACTCACGTGGCTTTTGTGAATTAACTACTTAGCCCATGGGAATCATACCATTATCTTCAGAGGAGTTAGAAAAATAAAGAGTGCATTTATAAGGTTTTCATTGTTTTCACCCCACCATCAGCATTCCCTTTAAGAACATCAAAAGCTTAAAAAAACAGATAGAGACATCTGCCAGTATCTCTGGAGATGTGTGCTGCACTTTCTTCTAATCCAGACCAAGTCTTTGGAGCCTCTCCATGCCTTCAAGAAATAGGGGAATTTTTCTTTTATTTAAGAACCGTCTAAAGACCCTTTTACTGGGTTTTAACAGAGCCCTGTGTCAGCACAGTGAAAAAATGCTGGCATTTCCTCTGCGCACATTAAAGATGATATATTACCCGTTGCTGCTCAAACCTGATTTACAGCTTCTATTGCAAAATCGCATTACACTTTTTTAAGTGCTCTAAGGTGAAGTAGCAGGGCCGAGGACGCGGAGCAAAGTCCAAGTGTGCACTGGTTTTTACCTCTCTGGTGTTTGTTATTCCTTCTCTAGGTCTGAAAGAAAAGCCGCAGGGAGCAACCTGTCCCCTCCTGCACCCTTCCGACCCGCAGCATGGCATCGCCCATGAGGAGCTTGCTCACCGACCCCGCCAGATACCTCCAGTCTTTCCGCCTCTTCCTCGCGAATTCGACCGAGCACCAGTGCATGCAGGAGTTCATGGAGAGGCAGCTGCCGGCCGAGATAGCGAGGTAACGTGGAGGTGGCCACATCGAGCTGGAGGACAGCCCCGTGGCATGGTCCCGCGGTGGGGATGGGCTTGGGGGGATGCCTGCGAGAGGCAGATTGCTGTTCCCCGCCGCCTGCCCTGTCTGTAGGTCTCTGGTAAGGCTTGGCTGGAGATTTCCTTTACAGATGCCGCTGAAGGGCTGTTCTTCGGGACGAGCCTGCCTAGCAGGGAGGAGATAAGGCTGAACTGTTTCCTTGAGTGCTTACCCCGAATCAACTCTAAAATGCAGTAACAGATACCATGTTCGAACATTAAATTTGATTGGAAGCATCTTTTTAAAATTAATCTTTTCAGGTAATATTTAGGCTCTCTCTAGTATGCATAAACAACGCTGCTGCTTAGCCTGCTGGCGCGTGGTTTTTGCTGGACCCCTCTCTTTGCAGGCTCCTGGGGCAGCAGGCAGCACGGGTGAAGTCCTGGCTCTGGGGAGGCCCTTCTCAGGGCCCAGGGTCTTATGGCTCCGACAAAGCCTCCCTAAGGGTTTTAAGAATGTTACACTCACCCTTCTTTCTCCCTATTTTCCAAAATGTAAGACTTCCACAAATAATTTTTTAAGCTGCTGGTCCAGACGCAGGGAGGTCCTTGAAGCACAGACATGGAGAAGGCACGGACCTGCTTCTGCTTGTGTGCACTCCTCATTAAAGCAGAACTCCTCTAGAACTTGCCAAAATAGCTGGAAATGGGGACTCTCCAAAGAGCAGAGGTCTGATTGTGATGCCTGCACATGCACACGTTGCATTTGATTTCGTCCTGCAGGTTTTAGTCTTCATGGGAATCTCTGTTGCTTCACATAGTGCACGTAAAACTCTCTGCTGGGTAGCTCTCCTAAAATGTATAAATAATGTTTTTCAGTATTGGAAACGGGAAGTCTACAATCAATATTCTAAGTGTTGGTGGTGGAGCAGGTATGCTGTGGATTTCAATGTTGGTATGCTTTTACCTTTTTTTCAAAGAATAGAGGATTACAAATTGCAGAAAGGATCCGGGTAGGAAATAAGTCTTTTGTTGAAAAGTCAGCTCCAGGGACAGATGGTGTTAGCTGGTGTGTGCCCACATCGTCTGAAAACAGCTTGTGCCTCCCCACCCCGATTCTCATATGTCCTCCATGAGAAGCCTCCTTCTGCAACAGGAAGGGGGGAAGAGAGGCTTGAGCTGCCCCATAGTGTTTCTACGAAAAAAAAAAGGCGACGTAATGTCTTAGATTCCTCAGAAGATTAAATTTTTACTTGCGTTGCAATTACTCTCCCCTGTAGCTATTTATTGATAACTTCCCATCATTGCTGCCTCCTGCCCTGCTTCGTGGCAGCCTCAGCTGCCCGTCCGTTCTGGCAGACCACTGTCCATGCACAAGCTCCTCCTGGAGCTACTGTCCCCCGAAACACTGGAGCTGAACATAGCCCCAGAAGAGATCAGAAGAAATAAGTCTCCTAACTGAAGTTCACGGGGTGGAAAAACAATACCAGTATCATCAAGTGGCTTCTTCTCGTTAAATTCTTGCTTAAGTTCCCCCATAGTTAAAGCCTATGTTTTCTAATTCTGCTCTGCCCATTAAGTCATCAAACTTAAATTTTGTAAGAACAGTTAATTTACTTTAAATGCTTTAGTCATACCGTCTCCAAAGACTACTCTCAGCTTTGTCAATCTTTCCTAATAAGTAAAAATAATTGTATGGAAATGATGGGTGTTAGTTATAAAACAGACAGTGTGACAGAGTAGAAACATTGCTCTCCAAACAAAGGAAACTATTCTTCTGCCAAAAAAAAATAAATAATTTTGTTTTTAACAGGAACACTTTACTTAGTGAGGTACTTAACTCCCCAACCCGGGACACTCTGGCTTAGCACGATGGCTATTCAATCACTGACATGCAGGAAAAACTCATTTTGCGATGTAAAAACCAAAGCCCTGCTCCTTGCTGGCTTATTCCCACCACCGGTCCTTGGGAGGTCGGGAGGCACCAAATTCCCAAATGCCCCCAGGTAACCCTGGCTGATGTCGGAGGGCAGGGATGGAGCTGCTGCCCTGGCCCCATCCGCCCCGGCGCTTCGCAGGGAGGGAGCGCGGGCGGAAAGTGATTCCTCTCCCCTTTTCCACCTCGAGAGACAAGCAAACCATTTAATGTAGCATCCTGCCCCATTACACCCGCACATCCACCGCGCCTGCCTTCGCCCACAGCCTTTCCCTTATTAAGTTCACACTCCAGCGCGCAGCACTCTGTACCTTTAAAAACCATAAAAGTCATCAACGCTGCTATAAAGTAGCAACTGTGCTATAAACTATCCCGTTACGTAAAATGTTTAATTAGAAACTTAATGGTGAACATAGTGGTAGCCTTTAAAAGGTAATTGTGTTGGAGAGTTTAAATAATTCGGATAGCCTAATTGCCAAATTGTTGATAATGCAAGCTGCCACAGATTTGACTGTAAAATGCCTCAGGACACTTGTTTGCATATAAAAGAGCTAACTGAAGTCAATTAAGGCAGTGGATTAAATTATGAATCAAAGGGGTGCTTTTTTTTGGTTAAAAACAATACAAGGGTGGTTTGGCCACGGAAGAGTGGAAGGGAATATATTAACCTATCTGCATGCGGAAATGCGAAATTCAATTTTCCTTTATCTGGACCTGCACAGCCTTTTCAAAGGGCTAATCCATTTTACAGAAAGTTGGTAAAGCAACCAAAAATCAAAAATATTGCTGTAGTTCATTACAAATTCTATGTTCCCAAATTTTACCACGGCAGCCTGCAGACGACTGGCTCTGCTCTGATTTTTTGACAGAATACAGGGTTTGCAGCGATAGCAAAGCTGCAGCTATTTCTGCTTCTTCAGAAATTCAATTTCCCTCCCTCAAAGAACGTGCTTGCACAGATGCCACGTGAATTTTGGCGTTATTAATTGCTTTAAGAAAAACTCGTTAGTCTGAAAATGAACTCTCGCTCACTTTTTATGTTGCTTTTTTGGGGTGTGAATGAGCAGGTGAGACCTGGGCTGGGGCCCCGGTGCTGTGTGGTGGGGCCAGAAGCAGGCAGGGAGCTCTTTGTAGCGAAAAGGACCCTCCTGGGGAGGACCTGGTGTGCTGGGCTGAGCTCTGGGGAACACAATATGGCTATTTAATCCCCAATATTTTCATTTTGTACCTAAAATCTTCTGTATAATGGAGATAACGTTGACATGGTGGGAACACGGGGCACCGCAAATCATGAGGATGGGCAGAGGCCGTGCAAATATGATGGGAGCGCTCCCCCCACAGCCCCTCAGCAAGGGCCTGTCTGGCCATCGGGATTCGCTGCATGATCTTCTGTTGAATGCACAACTTTGTTCATTTGTAGGGAATTTTATCGCGTGGAGTTGTGTGCAAGCACAAGTACATCTTTCAGGACAAAGCTCAATATTTAGCTGCAACATGACCCCTGGGTCCATTATTCACCACAGTTACTCTCTGCATTGCTCTTTCTCCCTAAATTTATTCTTCTGTTATTTTTTCCACCTAAAATTTATTTGAGCACAATAAGCAGAAGCGAGCCCTAAGAAAGCTAAGCAAGACAGGGTGATATTGTCCCTCGACCCATACCTCAGTCAGGAGCATCATCTCCCTGGGCTTCCTATATTGCGGATGGGGAGTGGTGGCCATGAGCGATGGCAGCTCCTTTTAAATTTTGAAATGTTAGATCTGTTGGTACTTCCATTGGTAAAAATAATTGCAGCTAGCCTGAACAGTATCCAGAGAGAACTCACTGTTCCTCACAAAGTACAGTCAGCTCCGGGGTACTCTGCGAACAGGGATTAGGTAAACATGAATGCTATGTGCACTATTCATTTTAATTATGGAAAAAGTCATAGGACAGTAAAGACAAACAGACATGAACGTTGTTTCTGATTCCAGTGTAAACACATATTCTCTTCTCCCTCACCCACGTGACCTGATGACCAGTGAGATGCTGCATTAAAAATACTCTTACTGACTCCAAAGCAATCCTGCCAGTGACTGGGGACCGTCAGAACTGGCACCATCAGAGTCATTTAGGATCTTCCCTGGGAGGTTAGGCAAGTCCAGAAAATGTGAGGTCATGCCACGTGCATGACGTGTCTGGTTTTCCCTTGGCACTGATGGTGGCAATCAGAGACGGGGAATGAAGATAGTGGGGACTGATATTTCAATTTTTCTCAAATCCTGGAGCTAAACCCTCAGTGGCAATCTGCTGAGAATACAAAGCAGCTACACCGACCTGTGTGGTACATTTTCTGTACGTGTATGGCAGGCATCGGTCTTCAAAACTGGGGATGTGATGGTGGTGGAGATAACATTTAGCTGAGCTTTGCTTTCATCTTGTATGTCATGTTGCCTGTTTCCCTAGGCGAGATCGACCTGCTGATTCTCTCAAAAGTACAAGCCAGATATCCAGGTGTCACCATCAACAATGATGTGATAGAGCCAAGCGCTGACCAAATCTCCAAGTACAAAGGTATTTTTACATTAAATAAATTAGATTTACAATAACTATCCTAAATGCATTAAAAAGAGTTGAACGCTGGATGATCCCATACTCAAATGCTTTCTTGTCAGAGTTGGCTCTTAAAAGTTAAAAAAGTCACTATGTTATGCTTTTTTGCTATCATTGCTTCTCAACAATGTTCAGTCTCTCATTAAAACCCTAGTCTCTCACACTGCAAAGAACTCTGCGTGGCAGACTCGTGGGCTAGACAAACTTTAAAAGCTGAGCAAGGTGGGAACTGATGGGTGATTGTATGGGAACAGAGTAAAATCCCCACATTTCAGACAGCTTTTCAGCTTGCACTGGATCAGGATCCTTCCTCAACGTCAAAGGGAAAATTTTAGTGTCTCATGGTAATTCTCGCATATATTAAAAATTGTTTCCAAATAACAAATAGCTAAACCTCAGGGTGTTGCACTAAATTAGTTGCCATCCTTTGCATGAGAAAACATGAAAAGGAAAGCAAGATGGATAGGAAAGATTTCTGCTGCGTGCTCTGTGGCTTAGAGTTTGTTTCTTCCCACCACCCCAAAGGTCTGAGCAACATTCGTGAAGCATTTTCCAAGGAGAATTGAATGTTAGCAGGGGTGCTTTGGCCAAATTGCCCTACAAAGTGAGTATTAAATATCAATCCACCGTTTGATTATCACTGAAATAACACCTACCAGGCTTTACCTTAGCAGGTAATTACGGTCTTGTATGGAGGTGACACCAGCTACTCCATCCAGGCTGTGAGCAGCCTGGAGCAGAGTATACCTTGCCAGAAAGCTGCTGCTGAATGGACGTGGCAGTAATGAATCAACCTCGTCAGCAGTATGTGTTGCTGGAAATGCTCCAAACCATAGTAAATACCAGGCTGTAAACCCACACTGCAAATCTCCAACTCTTACTCTTGTTCAAGTCCCTAAAAGCCAAACATTCCTAGTATTAAGCAACTTGTGGAAGTTGAAGGGGGCAAAAGAAAAAAAGTAACAGTCCCTTTCTCCCTGTAGTGGGGGAGGTCAGAGTCACTGGAAGCACCAAAGGCTCCCAGGATAAACATAATTTTTTATTTTTTTTTTTAATCTCTCTGCACTACACAGACCTGATCTTTGAAAAGATGGCTCGTGCAAAACCCCAGGAGCTTTTACATTGCTCCAGGCTCAGATGGTGAAGGATGGGCAAGCGAGCACCTGCTCTGTTGATAAGACAATTTGGGCACTTGCACATAGCATTTCTGTCCTGTCGGAGCCGTGGACCATAGGCTACGTGAGACTGGTGTTCCTCTGAACCTTCCTAGTGGTCTCACCACCTACCACCAAGTAACTGGCAGTCCTATCCTACTTCAGTGAGTTTCTTTGCAGAAGAAAGTTAGAGAAAATATAAGATGTTGTCCTTATTTTAAGTTTTATGCTAAACTAGAAATGAAATATTCATCTGAATTTCTTTCTTTAAACTTTCTTATTTGGTAATTAATCATGTCCCCAGTAGGTATCATTAATTAGGTTTCTGAGCCCTAAGATTTTCCGGGGAGAATTGGAAACATTATCTGTGCCTCTGAGGATTCGGTAGTTATGTTTTCTGCCTAACCAGATACTTTGTCCTTGGGAAGGAGAAGCCACGCTCACAAGAGAAACTTCATACTGGGACGTACAGTGACGACAAACTGAGGTTTATCTTAGGCTGCATCGTACGTTGGAGGCGCTCCGAAAAGCCCCATGGACAGGCTGTGGTTTTCCTTCACTCCTGGTCCATGTCCAGGTGAAGTCCCTTGGTGACCATGGTTGGAGTGTTAGTGGCCCCACAACTAAGCTGTGTTGCCATTGCCCGCACAGGACAACTGCAGGAGGTCCGGTTTTGATGGCACCCGTCAAGGGCACAGGACTGCCTTCTGACCCAGACGACAATCTGGTTGAACCCAGGAGAAAATTAAGGAAAACTTTTTAAAATGGTTAGGGTGATACATTTGGGCTTCAGATGAATCTTTGGGCAGAAACTTCCCATAATCAGAATGAGTTTGCCCTTTCTAAAATTTTGACTTTAAAAGACCACCTTGGCAAGCAATTCAGTTTTCTTCCCAGTGTCTCCTCGTAGACTCTCTAGCAATTGAACTGAACCAGATTGCACCAGATTATTTGTGATGGTGCTGAACGAAGCCTGAATTTAAAACAGTAAATTAAATCTGAACTGCAAGCGCCGGGGCCAGTGACTGATAAATGGAAGCGAACAGAGTAACAGCAGCAGCATCCGAAAGGGGTGGCCCATTTCCAGCCATAAAAGAGAGGAGATAAGCACTGATGGAGCGTTTCTCATCTGTCCGATGGGGATATGTCCTAATCAGAGCCCAAAAGGAGAAACATTGTGATTAGTGGTGTAAAGGCGCTGGTCTTAGCAAATCATGTTGTTGTGAACATGTGTTCTATAGCTAAGGCTCAGTCTGCCTTTGGGCCATGTAAGTTTTAAATTTATGTTAACTCCAGCGAAGCACAGGAATCGCATCAGGGCTAGCTTTGTCCTGGAGCAATCCCGAGCGCCAGGCAGGAGCACAGTGCGATGAGCTCCATATGCCAGCAGATGGACATTAGTATTCCAGCATCCCCTAAAATATGAAATTAACCCTCAGCTTTGTTCCCATAAAAGCAAAGAAAAGCAGTGACGAGCCAAGCCCCTGGTATAACTTATTCCTTGAATCCACTTCTCCAGCTCTCTGCTTTCCTCAGTTGCTGGATGTGCCTTGTATCAAGGTCTGAAAACACACCGTGTGTCACTCTTCATACTAGTCTTTGCTTTAAAACACTACTGTACCTTCTACCTGAAGCAGTTGGCCAAAATGATGAGCTTTTGAAAAATTATTTGACCACATCAGAAGCTAAAAGTCAGGAGATGGGCCCGTGCTCCCTCTCCCACCATCCCCGTGATACATCCCCAGAGTGAGCCATTTGCTTTCTCTGCCCTTCTTGAGCTTTTAATTGTGCTTTCTCTCCAAAACACAACCCCCTTGATCCATCCTCGAGCCCCTGTATTTCATTGTTCAGGCTCTGGAAAACCCTCTGCCTTGGCCTGGCTCCTGCTCAGCCACGTGGATCTTGCATGGTACCTAAGCGAAGGGGTCATCAGCTCTTCTGCCATCCAGTATGAAATGTGCTGCTCATGGCCTCGTAGCTCTTAATCCCAGCCAAGATCTTTTAATGCAACTTAAGCCAGTCATGTTGAAGAGTTTCTTCCTTTTTTTTTTTTTTTAATCAAGTAAAGATTGGAGGAACCCAAATGAGGGTGCAAATATTAAAGCATCAGACCCTCTTAAGACTTCATCTGCAAAGACCTTTACAGCCCCATTCTCACATACAGGCTCAAGGTTTTAAATATTCCACTGCTGTGTTAAACTGGTACCAAAACTCTCTACCTAAATATGACTTTTGGATGTATTAAAGCTCTGAGTGGAAATCGGTCCCGTATTTGCAATTGAGATAACTCTGTCCTGCCCTATCCTGTATTTCAGAGCGTGTGGCTGAGACATCGAGAAGCCTCGAGAACGTAAAGTTTACCTGGCATGAGGAGACAGCTTATGAATATGAAAGTCGAATGAATGCAGAAAAGAAGTCTAAAAAATGGGACTTCATTCACATGATCCAGGTAAAAGTCTCTGTAAAGTAAATGTTGTCAGACTTGGCTGTTAAAAGTATGCATGAAGTATGTGACCTCATTATCCACTCTAAGGGGAAGAAAGGTGAGTTTATTTCCCTGTAATTTAAAGTACATAAGCATAAGTGAACCGCAAAAATGAAGGATGAGTTACAGCAAAGCAACTTTGAGCACAGTAGTCCTATTAACCAGGCTGTGGGTGGCAGTCAACTAAAAACACATTTTAACTTGTGTTTTCAAAGCTCCTTGTCCTCTCTGTGAAATTGCCTTTGTATTTCCGAGTTTACTGAAGCCATTACAAGCTATCTTCACTCCTAAAAAAGGCAAGTCTTTTTATCTCAGGTTAATGAATGAACATGAGCTTGGTCCTGGAGCAGCAGGCAAGGCAGTGACAGCCCCAAGCTTGCAGCGTGAGCCCACTGCCCGTGTCTTGTCATCCTGCTGCTCTTCTGTCAAGATTGCCACCATTTGGTTGCTTTCACCTAGTGGTACCAGTCATAATATTCACCAGGACCGCACCTCTGTAAGCATTTCTGCTCTTTCCAGATGCTGTATTATGTGGAAGATGTCCCAGCGACTATCCGCTATTTCCACAGCCTCCTGGAAGCGCAGGCAAAGCTGCTCATTATCCTGGTCTCAGGTGAGAGCTTCTCCACCAGCGCTGCTCAGTCGGGCAAGAGCCATGAGGACTTTGGGGTTCCTGCAAGTTCAACACAGGCCAGCTAGAAACCAGTGCACATTTTTATTTAACATATCCTTTACCACCAATAGAGGTGAACTGGCTGAGTAATAAACGGTGTCCATTCACCTACCTCCATTGAAATACGCATGCCGCCTGCATCTGTGCGGCTCCGTGCTGCAGGTTGTGAAGCCGAAGGCTTTGTGAGCCACCAAAGCCATGTCATGGGCACAAAATGCCTTTCTCTCGCCCTCTGCCCTTCCCCATCCCTCAGCCTGGCCAGGGATGGACGGCAGCAGAGAGCCCCGAAGTGGGCGAGAGGCTCCGTCCCGCAGCTCTCGCTCGCAAGAGCTCCTTCAGCCTCTGCTATTTTCTGTAAAAGGTTTTTCAGGCTGGGCACGGCATTATCTCGCTCCTGGAGACTTGCTGCATTAAGCAAACGGCTACGAAGGGGCTCGGCTGTGCCATACAGCAGGTGTTAGAGCACATATGGTTCATTTTCTTCTCAAAATGCCCATTTCCTTAATATCATCATTTTGGGTGGAAAGCGGCATTCTTAGGCTGTTTCAGATCTCAGAGAGATGCTCTGTGGTCAATCCAGCAGGAAAATGCGGGAGCAGAGTGAACGACGACCTTTTAATACTGTGGGCAAGGTACGCTAGAGATACTGCAATGCTGGGGTCTAATTTGACTCTAGAAAGCCTTTGATTTGCCTCCCAAGCTATGGAAAGTTTAGTTGTGTACACAGTCTTGTCAGGGATGCGAAGTGTTATTTGTTCAGAGGTTTAAGCTTAATTTTTTTATTGAATTTGGCCACGTCTGCAAAATGTAACGTGTTTGATGAATTTCCTTTTTTGTGTTCATGAAGTGTCCACAACAAAGTGACGCTTCTCTGACCTGAATTTATTCAAACTATTTTTCTCCAAGATGTTTTTGGTTTAAAGTGTTTTCAAGCAGTTCACTACAAGAAATCTGCATTTTAAATGATCTGAGTTATTGTCCTTATTTTTGACTGAACAAGAATAGATCATAGTATCAGACTACTGCTGATTACCTGCATATAGTTAATTGAAACTCTTTTCCAGTTGCTTAACCTGTCCCTTTGGATATTTGTGAAATGTGAATACAGGGAAGAACATGTGTCTATTCAAAATGAATGTGATTAAAAAACACATTCATGAAAATCATGAATTCATGAAAAGTATTCGCAGTCCTCTCTGGGCAAGGTGACTCTGTGTTTTCTGATAGAGCGGAATGGAGTAGAAATTGCTGGGGCCAGCAAGAAAATGGGAAAGAGGAATAGGGCTCAGAGTAGCAGAGAGGAAAGGATGGGGAAAACCTGGGGGGAAAGAAGAGTATGGAGAGGGGAAGGAAGAAGTGCTATGAAAATGAGCACTGAAGTAAAAACAGGTACTAAAGGAAGCAGAACAAAGCTCATTTCAAAAAATGAAGGTAATGTCATCTCCGGCACAAACACATTAGGATAGGTTAATTAAAAAACAGTCTGGGGACAGGATTGATAGGAGAGGGCTTGGTCAGTCAGTGGAGGTTGCAATCCCTCCTGCTCCGTCCCTGCCGGGAGAGCCGGCGAGTTGCAAGAGCTACGCGGTGTTATTTTTAACACGTTTAAAAAATCTGTTTACATCGCCTTGAAAACAAAAGTAGTGCCATATGCTGAGCCTATTGAGAGCGATTATAATAATGCTGCGTTCAGGTAGTGTATAATTGCTCGGCTCAGAGATGGCACTGAGTCACACAACACTGACACCAGCAAATTTTCTGCAATTAGTGCTCTGCACTCCATTTCCACCAGGTGAAAGAAAATATTGTAGCCTCTCTTCTAAACACCAAACTGTTTATCTGACTATAAATAACTGTTTGCAGATAAAGCATTTGCAAAACCGCCGAGCAACTGGTTTTAGTAGTTATGGAGATTTATAGTCATAACTCTCAAGAGCTGCTCATTAGGCTCCAAATTATTTTCATCCCGTCCAGTCATTCTGGGTGATCCTTTTATAAATGATTTATAGCAGAAATGCTGAATCACAGATCCAGGGTGAGGCGAACTAAATATCTGAAGTCATATCTGGGGAGTTTTCAGCTTACCTGGCTGGTTTTCTTTGTAAAATGTCCCTTGAGAAGAGGTGCGTGTTCAACATGGGCTCAGTTCTGGAGGTGACAGTGGTGCTACAGGAGCCTTTTTCTTCCTCACCCTTCATCTTTGCACACCCAAATAATACACAGCCAAAACGTCCTTCTGGCACCACCAGAGAGGTCTGCTTGGGGTGAGGGGCAGCCCTCTCGTTGCCCATGCCCAACAGCACGGGAACAAAGGATGAAGGCCGGGAGGATGGTGCAGCTTCACCCCGGGCTCTGTCCATCCCACCCTTTTCTCCACCACGCATCCAGCCACATGGCCAATGTGATCAGAGTTTTGCACCCCACATATTTCACGTAGCAGAGAGATAGTTTACTGGTAATAAGTGTTCCAATGGAGCTCACGTGTAGCTCGACCACAGAGTAATTCGGTGAAGGACTAGGAGAGGATTTGGTCTTCCACGCCTCAGGACACACATCCAACTCTGGAAAGACCCTGCTCACAATGACAACTACTGCTAAAAAGCCCAGATGATCAAAAATTTGTTCAAATAGTGTTTTCCCTTATTCCTGAGCATTTTTCTGGTGGTTTATCTCTCAGAAACCAGCGGCTGGGAAACACTGTGGAAGAAGTTTGGGTCTTCCTTCCCTTTACATGATCTCTGCTCTTACGTCTCCTCTGCTGACATCAAAAGGATACTGGATTCAGCTGGGCTGAAGTACCAGCTGCATGAGCTCCCATCCTACATGGACATAACGAGCTGTTTTACTGAAGGGAACAAGGATGGGGAGCTGTTGCTGGATTTCCTGACAGAAACCTGCCAGTTTTCTAAAACTGCTCCTCCTGAATTAAAGCGTCAGGTAATGGAAGAGTTAAGAAAGCCTGAATGCAGTGAAAAAAGAGATGGGAAGGTGCTTTTTAATAACAACCTGAGTGTAATAATGATTGAGCCATGACTTAACCTCTTCTTGATTCAAAGCAAATAGTCAGAACCTGTTAACAGCTGAAATATGTTTCTCATACTTTATAAATGGCTTAGTTTGCTTCAGTACTGAATATAATTTTTGGAGCCTGTTAAGAAATCAGTATTAATATCTGTTGTTGTAAGTGAGCTTTAATACCTGATTAATTCTGTACAAATCTATGAATGTGTTACTCACCAAGCAGTTAACTGTGTTTTATCGTATGAATGTTGAATAATCAGAAGTAACTCAGATCATCCACTCAGCCACTGCAGAAACCTGACCGTTTCCTACAAAGTAATCAAGAACTGTATGTGGTTCCATCATCTTCATCTAAAACCTCTCTACAGTCCAAACAAGTAAATTACAGCCTCTCAGTGCAGCTGGCAAGGGTGGAGGCTCAGAACGACCAGCCATTTGGGTGGCTGCTCAGTGGGATCTCTTGAGCTTGCTGTGACTTCAAGATCTCCTACCTCCAGTTACCACAAAAGTGGCCTCACACCTTCTGTATGTGTGATGGCAGACTACTCCTGCCTCCACATCCAACCCCATTTAATGGCACTGCTTCCCTCTCCCTGTATCTTCACCAAGATTGAAGGTGGTTGAGATCCAGCACTGGTACCAACCGTCCTGGAGAGCTGGATTTCACCAATGAGCCTTGAGGCAAAGCCGTTGTTAGGAATCAGCTGCTGCTGTCACCTCGGTCCCTTTGGTGTTGTTAGCTAAGCGCACAGAGCTCCTGGTCGCAGCCTTCCACCAGCCTGGCAGCAAGGGCCCTGTGTGGCTTGTGAGCTTTGTAACGCAGGAGATGTAGAACTGTGATGCCAAACTGACCAGTTTCAGTGGGATTTCTTTCGTTTTCAATGGGATCATGTCAAGTAAATCTGCCCAATGTATGGTATAGGACGTTCAGCAAGAAGGTGCTTCCCCTCCTTGGTCCCTTGTCTATGTGGGGCTGTCTCTGCTCTGGTGGATGATGCATTTGCTTTGCTGAATGATTTTACGGGTTTAAGAAGCGTTACGCTCTCCACAAGGCACAACGCGTGGTGGAATGCAGTGTAGTTCCTTGAATGCATTTAATAGTCTGAATACTCAGTTTATCCAGTGAGACAGGTGTGATTTCTGCCATTGAAATAATTTGACTTGGTGTTGAAATGGTTTACTTTAGGTAATGCTTTAGCTGCAAGGAATTATGTTTCATTTTTGCATATATATATCTGATACAATATAGATTATTAAAGATTTGAAATGATTTACAAGAGACCATACTGGGCATTAATAGCTGTTTATATTCATTTTAGAGTGAATTGTTTGAAACGCACACTTCTCCTGGTGATCAAATATTAATTCCGGTGTATTTTAGAATGTTTCCATGATATTTCTCAGCTGTTGAACAGAACAAAATCTATTACGGCTTTTCCACGGTGTACATCTTCCTGCATTAGGAGACCTCCGTATACCTGTGAGCTGTTACGGTGACGTGCTGATGCAGGAAAGAAAGAAAATCTCTCATTAGGACAGATTGCTGCTTGTGTTTCTAATAGGAAACAAATTAAAGTTACAATTATTTTCATAGCTCTTTTGTGCTGTCAGTGACCTCTTCTAAATGGTGCGTGTGAAGGAGGTGACCGCTGAATATTGCCATATCAACCCTGTCAGGAGTGACACATCTTTGGCAGCCACAGAAATGCCAGGAAAAAAAACCAAAACCAACAAATCCAACAACAAAACCCGTCAACAAGATGCACATGCATGTCCTGTTGTTTTCTGGTTGAGGAGAGGTAAAAAAAAATACAAGAAAAGAGCTTTTTGGGAGGAGGTTTGTTCTGAAAATTTGGGAGAGAGCAGGCAAGACAAGGAGCAGAGGAGATGATCTGGAGAGATGAAAGGAGAGTATGACCACACACACACACACAAAGGATATTCAATATAATGCTCCTGAGAGCTCCTTCCCATCTTCAATCAGAAGTGGAAAGGCTGGGGAGAGGGAGCGCTTGCTGAGTGCATGGAGATGTACGGGCTCCTATTTAAAAGCAGAATTCACCAGGGGAAAAGGCACTTTCACCCCAGGCTGGAGAAGAAAACTCCTTATCTAAAACCAGACATGCCAGGGCGGTCCTCTGCCATTGCTTTCGCTTCTGAGGAGAATTTCATTAAAACCTGGTGAAAAAAAAAAAAAAAATACAGTAAACGCAATTCTGTGTATGCAGCTGCTTCCATTAAGGGGCTGAGGGAAAAGTGAATCAGAAGAGCATCTTTAAGGGATAAATTATTTTTAATTTTAAATTTGCAACACACGCGTTTCCAAGAGGTACGTACTGTAAGTATTATTTAGCAGGAAATGAGTGCGGGGAAGCACGATTTTATGCTCATTTGACCATAAAAACCAAAGGAGTCTTTGCAAATCTCTCAAACAACTTCTGAATACCTTGAAGAGCCACATTTTAATGAGACAATCACCGTTAATTATACAGCGAGATACTGCTATTCCAGAGCGTGTTTGGGGAGTCCAGCCTGTCCGTGCACCGGGATTTATACAGCCATTTTGGGCTTACCTGTGTGCTTTCCCCACTGAATTAATTGTTTTCCTCTCAGAAAGTCTGCCTGATCTCAACCAGCAGACTTTCAGTCCAAAAGCAGACCTCCAGACCAGCCTTGCTCTTTGCAGACCCCATGTGTGGGCTGGCGGGATGAGTCTTCCTCACTCACACGCCTGGAAAGTGAATTTTTAGGCTTTACGCAGGGGTTTGCTGAGAGCAGTGGTCTTAAACCAGAATAACACCGACTTATGGAAATAAAGATGGACATCGGGCTACCTGTATTAAAAATACACCAGAAATGATCCTGCAAGCTCTTCGTGCATGAATGCCCCTTTCTGGCTAGATATGTTTCGGGTGTGAAGTGTAAACATTTTACAGAAATGTGACTCTGGGTAAATGCAATCCCTAACGTTGCATCTGTACGTTCATCAGAGACGGTTCTGAACAATATGTTATTGTAAATTGGGAGACATCCTTTTTTTCTTTTCATTTCACTGGCACGTAAACCTGGAATATATAGATTATATTACAGGTACAGGAGAAGACAGCTGGAGGGAGGGAGAGAGGAGGAGGAGGAGGAGTTCTCCTTGGAAACAGCAGGCAAACACCCGGGCCTGTGTCCCTCCGATAAGTAAGCGTGAGCTTGTGGCTCTGATGCTGCACCAGGTGATTATTTCCCAAAGTAATTCCCGCGGGAGGTTTGCTGCGCAGGGAAGGGAATAGCCCCATGTCCGCGGATCAGGCATGGCTTTGGAGCGATGCCACGCGGGAAGGCTGGGGGAGAGCAAAAATGGGGGAGGAAGATGCTGACCCCCTCCGAAGGAGCCCATTCCTCACATATATATCCCCTCCGCATCAAACGCATCTGCCCGAGCAGCTTCAGGGCTGTTACTTTAAATCATACATACAAAAATATTCTCACTGCTCTGTTAATTACAATGGCAAATTGAACAAATGCACTTACAGCGCAGTTGCTGTCGCCATTTCTACGTCGGTGTAATTCATGCTTGCAGCCCATGATAGGATTTTTTAATGTCATTACACAGTGGGGCAAAGTCTTCATTTTTAATAAAAATACAAATGCTAAAATGAAATGGATTAATATCTAATTTTACATCTTCGTTTACATGATGTGCAAAATTATCTTAAATATTTGTTATGGATGGAGTGGCTTTCCACCAATTTAGGCTTTTTTTCGTCCTGGAGAATGTTAACATAAATTGTAGCATAAATCATTGCCTTGTAGAGTACCAGAAGGCGCATATAAAAACCCATATCTTTACTGCACATATTTCCCATTAACCATAATCTATTAGTAATTGAAGTTCATTACAAATTCTTGTAGACTTTATTGCTATCATGCTGCATGACATAGTGAACCTGGCTTGCATAACAAGAAGTCCTTGCTGGGAAATATCCTATTAACAATGACAGTGCATTTGTCATTGTGATAATAAATCCAAAGCTGCCTGTAGATTATAAATTATTGCGGCGCCATTTCCACTGTTGTAGTTTAAAAGTTTTGTCAGCACTTCCATTTTAAACCCCTGCTTTTCAGGCAGTTATAACTTGACCATAAAAATCTGCAGCGAGCTGAATCTCGGCTTACAAGGTCTCAGTCCAAGAGCGTGTTTCTTCCCCCAGTGAGATTCATATTCCATCCACACGAAAATCTTAGAAGCAGAAGCTGTGTTGATGGCAGATTTTTTTTCTTCTGCATTTGCATAGCTTCTAATTGGAAAAGGCCATTTGACAAGCAATTTGTCCATAATCTTTCTAAAGATTGTGGTAAAATATAAAAATATATCAAGACAAAAGGATGGGAGCTGGGTTGAGCTGAGCGTTTGCTGGTTTAGCACCTGGAAAAGTCTCAATCCTTATCTCCAGGTGCCGCAGACTTTGGGGAGGCATTGGCCAAACCCTGCTTCTCTTCAAAGGAGAAACCGAAGAGAAATGATGGTACCCATATGCCTTGCAAAGGTGTTTTGAGGATTAATTAATAACGCTGAAATTCTGGCATCCACTCAAGTCATCCTTCATCATGTTTATGCAATTCTTTGAGCTCTATATAGGTTTTAAGTGTTATTAAAAGAAAATTGCCATAGAGTTGAACTTTAAGTGTTAATTATGACTCGAGATATAAATGACATCAGGTCAAATCTTTCACAATTTAACTCCGTAATTGACTTCAGCTCGCTACACCAGGGGATATCTATCTAGCTGAATGCATCTGTCTATCATATTTCTCAAGTGCCTATAGCAATGCATCCAATTAGCTGGACATAACCATTATGCCTCAACTGCTCCTAAATGGTGTAGGATGAAGCCTTCACCTCCCTGAAATCACTAGAAAACTTTCCCTCCCACCAGCAAGGCCAGGTTTTCACATCAGCTGCAATACATGCTCTGTCTTGAAGTACCACTTGTGTTTTCATGGGGTGGATAGTGGATTTTGCAGTAAATAGAATAACTGTCTTTTCACATCACTAGTCTCTTCCATCTGAAATTACTTTAAAATCTTGATATGCAAAACCGCTTAACTTACCACTGAGGTGCAGCAATCTCCTGGGTGAAATTCAGCAGCTGTTGGATGGTTCACAGCACCATTTCACAGCGATTTATGGCAGGAGGAGGAGGAGGCAGCGGCTGTCGGCAGTCAAAGTGGCAATGCCGAAGAGCAGAAAGTAAATACCTGGGCTGGCACTGAGTCGAGGCACGGGCACTAACATGTCTCCTCTGGCCAAAATTGCCATTATCTCACTGCTGCCCCTCTTCCTCGGCAGTGGGGTGGTGGGACATGGGGCTGGCTCAGGATGAAGGCCGGTGCTCACAGCCACCCCAGCAGATCCAATAGCTTACACCAGTGGTGGGCCCAAGGGTCTCTGCCATCAATGGGCTTGACACCAACTGTTGTGCTGCAGTTCTACCTACTCTCTTGGTGCTCCTTCGTGCTAGTGGCAATGGGGAGCTCTCCTACAACTGTCAAAGTCAGCCTTCATTAGCTCCTACCTCCCAACGCCTCACATTCCAGTCTTCCCAGGTCCCTTGCACCTCAGCTTCACCACCAGCCTTTGCTACCCAGCAGAGTTCATATGGAAGTCAGAGATGGATCTGATGGGTTTAAGGGAAAAGAAGATATCTTCTCTTTTTGCTTTAATCGGATATTCCTCTTTCCATTCCTAGATGGTACCTAGCAGAGATGCATGCATGTGTGGGTCCAAGGTGGTACTGATGTGATTCAAGATGGTGCTTTTTTCCCAAGAAAATTGAACTGCTCTAAATAAGCACCAGAAAAAATTAGAGCATATTGAAGATTTCTTACTCAGTTTTGTGTGTTCTGTCTGTATGATCAGGTTTCTAGCAAAAAACCCCAATGAACACAGAAATGACCAAATTAATGACTCTTTGAAATCCTTAAACTGAAACCATGTCATAGTTTCCCACTGAAATAGAATACAAGGACCTAACATCTTTAAGATTCTTAATGCTATAAATACATTTTTATATTTTTGTGCCTGTGGTTTTGCAGAGGTGGCAATGAGGTATCATTTATTTTGGTGAGGGCAAACAGGATATTTGCCAACAGGTATAATTTCTTTGTTTTCTTAAAGAAAATGAAACGACATTATCCGGAGGCTCTTTCAAGGATCTGGCGTGTTACAATGGATTCCGGCGGAGATGAATCAGTGGCCAGAGTATAGGTGATCTTGCCAAAAATGAATAGCAATGCAATTTATCATACGCTTCTGTAATTTATCTCACGACCATGTATTAGATTAGATAAAGACAGAAAGACATGTGAATTGGATGGACTGGACTAATACTGAAAACTTACACCTGCTTTTATTGAGGCTGACAGGAAGATTTCTGTTGCCTGCATTGCAATCAGAATTTGGCTTCACATTTTTAATTTGCTTTGAAGTATGATCTTGTCCAGCAACGAGAAAAAAGCTAACTCAACATTAAAAAGTTTGTTGATCGTGTCTGCTATTTCATATTCAATACCAATTTGCTCCATCATATATTTCATATACAAGCATTTAAAAACTGTAAATATAAAGAACACTTAGATGCTTAAAAATAACAGTAATAAGCAGCTGTGAAACCACTCATTATGTGCTACGCTGTTTTTAAGGTAACAAACCAATAGTTTATTTTGTCCCCTTCCAACAAAATCCGTACTTCAAAAATCCGCATTTCTTACCCAGTTGGTCTGTCTGCAGGACAGCCAGCAGCTCTGAGTGTTTACCTACACACAGTAAAAAGACGTGCTACACTGCCTTCAAATGCAGTAGAATCACCAGCTACCTTCTTCAGGCTCGTTGCGAACCAGTGATTGATATCTGTTCTTTTGCATTGCTTTCCTCTCATATCTCTTTGTCCTGCTGCTATAATCGATCACAGATTTTTCCATCAGGCTTCATGTCAGATTAGGATAGTGAACATGACTTGCTTAGAACAAACTGCTTGAAAGCGCACTGAGGCAAGCACAGGAGTCGAACTGCTCAAAAAATGATTGTTTTGGGCATGTCCATGAAGGCAGAGCAATAGCAGAGAGGTGGAAATATGCTTTTATGGTAAGGGTTTGGGATTGCTCCTCTCTATGAAGCTTGACACAATCAAAGCTGCCACTGTGGGGCTGATATTTTAAGTGACGAGCAATGCCCGGCTCGTCATTTTCCCAATTCAGGAAGAAATTTCTGCTTAGAAGTCAATGGATGTATCTGGCAGGATCCGCACACGTATTCTGTCTGGGATGCGAGTTGCAAAGTCACACTTAGCTTCTGTGTTTGGTGCTTTATGTGTGCTATCAAGAACTGAAAGGAATGAAAGCCCAACAACTTTCTCTGCTCTGCATAGAAATATATTTGAAAGATTCACAGTGACTAGTCTTCCTAGGAGAACTAAACTATCAATTCCTTACTTTAAAGACTCTTTGGGGGATTACTGCTTGTTTTTATAGTGCCGAGCACAATTGAGTCCTCATCTTGGTTGGTGGTTTTTAGGTGCATCTGTTGTATAAATAACAAATGATTTGTTTTATGTGAAGGATATAGCATTATTTATGGAAAAGGATTGTAAGGGTTTGATCCAAATTTGGATCAGCCATTGTGGATGAGTTTGCTGACAGCAATTTCCTCCCCCATGACTGCTGTTGCTCAGATCTATAAACCCCAAAGTAGGGGTGGCTCTTCCCATGGCAGCTGGGTGACCTCTGGGAGTCCTCCTGAAAGAGGAGCAGATGCTAAACCTTTACACGGGTCAAGAGAAGACAACGATGTAGTGGACAAGAAGGAACATCCAGTGTCCAGTGCAGGAGGTCCCTGAGCTGAAATAGGTAGAAAAATATTGAGGAAAAATATCATATGTGCTTGGCTTGGTATATGTAAGATGTATAGGACACTCTCCTCTAGGTCCCCACCTGTAACCACAGCTGGAGAAACACTAACTAAACATCATGATAGTCCAACCATTTAGGGCTTGCTGTACCCCAAGCTGAAGTGGCCACCACCGGAGATACTATACAAGACATTGCGGCACAGAAGTATTGTTACCCGTTTTACACGCTAAATCTTTTCTTCCTCAATTTAATTCTTTTTCCCTAGCGACTGACATCTGAGCCCAGGGCAGGCACTAGGCTGTTGAAAGCAGTGCTTGCACAGCCCACGGGAGCACCAACCCTGACGTCCTGCATTTAGTCCCAGGGAGGACACAGGCAGTGGTGCGTTAGGGTAATACTTCTAAGGAAATCCTGAGTAAAAGGCTTTTTGCTGCACCTGTGTGTAAAATAGGTTTTGCGGTGTGAAAGTGGATGCTAAAACTGCCTGAAATGACAGCTTTCTGGAAAACAAAACCCAAGAAAGCTTGAGAGTCAGCAGTCACAGAATATTTTCATTGGAAGCTGTTACTGGGCTTGGGATCTTTCCTGAAATAAGTCAGGTAACCTGCTGCTGAGAGGGATGTACTGCCAGGGCAGGAGGCAAACTATGAAATAAACACTCAGGTACCTGTGGGCTGCTGTAATGCTGCATGGCTGGCCGCAGGTAATGGTATGGGGGGTAGAAAAATATGATTGGAAAAAAACCCCCACAACTTAAAGCTTGTACTCTGCAAAAGGTAGAGGCTTTGCAGCACAAACTTTGCGATATTTCTGGTTCCTACAGATCTGGTCCTGGCTCCTCCTCCTCTCACCGTGCAGAGGCTTTGAGGCTGTGCCTGAAGACAGCCCTTGCTCCAAGGCAGGAACTGGGGTCTGCTGGAAAGCAAAGGACCACGGCCAGAAAAACTGGGGGATTCTTACCTTCCAGGTGAACCTCAGGCCACCCGGCTGAACAGTTGATTTAAACCCTTGGGTAGCTAACCCACACGGCAGGAAAGGTTAACCGGATTACTAAGGGAAACCTCATTCTGGAGTGATTTATAGAGAGGCTACAACTGCCCTGTAACCAAACGAGGGACACAGATGCCATGGTTTACTGTTCAACCGGCTTATCGATGTGTAAGGTCATTCATCACACATTGCTTTAGACTCCTGGGCCAATACGTATAAAAGCCTGTCTCACAACAAGCGCAGCCTTTTCAACTCCCATCTGCCCACAGCAGCCCTTCCACCCTTGCTAATTACATCCCTGCACATTGCTATATTGACTGCAACTCTCCTCAAAGCCGCGGCTGTACTGATGTGCCCCAAGGGTGTGGATTGTGTTAACGAACAAAAAAGACTCAGGGTCTCCATTTAAGAACCTGTTTCAAAGCCCAGAAGTTATAAGCTCGACCTCTGGACAGCCACACTTCCATTTGGAAGGCAGAGTGGCTCCAAGGCTGCCTTACTTGTTCCAATTTGTTTGCTGTGATTCAGGTTCTCGTGTATATGTGGCTGCGTGCTCGCATTAGCAGTGCATGGAAGGCCTCCGTTTCTTGTGCAGTCAAAAAAGGCAGATAAAGAGTAGACATGCTGAGAAGATGGGATCAGCTAGAGAGGGACCCCAAGAGAGGAAGAGCTGGTGCTGTGCCTGGGCTGCGGTGCAGGAGAGGATGAGATCTCCAGCTCTTCCCAGAAAAGGCGGGAGTGGGGGAAGTAGCACTCCGGGGGAAGAGTTTCCTCTCAGATGTTATGAAAAACATGAAAAGCAATTAAAACAACCTTAAAATAGGAAGGTCTCTTCCTCTTTTTTTTTTTTTCAGAGCACACTTCTGCACTCCCAAGGCTCTCGTTGACCTAGATAGAGGTAGCGGGACATGTCTGGCCTAATGCACAGGCGAAAGTTATTCTGTTTATTAATCGGGGACACGTATCGCGGCAGCACTTGGCAGCCCAAGCCCTTGGAGCAGCCCGAGGGCTCGGGCTGTAGCTCCCCGCAGCAAGCGGCCCCGGGGCCGTGCCAGGAGCGCCGAGGGCAGCACGCAGAGCTGCCTGCGCCCGCCCGGGGCAACGCTGAGCAGAGGACTTAAGCCTCGCTGTTTTTAGGACACAGGTATTTATTCTGTTCATTAGGCATCTTCATGCCCAGGGCGTTTATAAACCTTCTGCTGGAGCTGGGGGAGTCAGGCAGAGCGGGGTGATGGGTGTTTCCTTCCAGGGAGGGCAGGGGAAGCCGAGGTGCAGCCTCACCTCTAAGTGCATCTACTTCACGTGCGAGAAACCTCTTCCCTGGGCTCTCCGTGTGATTTGGAGGAGGTTTGTAAGCCAAGTCCTCCCACAGTGATGTCTTCACCACTTACATGGACTATTTGCATGAAATACAGTGGTGCTCGGAGAACACATTCCAGGGACACACGGTGCTGGTCCCACCAGTAGCTACGTGCCAAACAGCCCAATTTTAAGTTACATTATTGGAAAAAAACACGTAATTCCAGTTTTATATACAAGATCTCAATTGCCTAATGCTTTTCAGTCATGAACCTCATGCTGAGAGCTGCCTCTCCGGAGCTCTAGCTGTGCACGCTCACTTACAAGCAGGGAAAATAGATGAGGTGTCCTTGTGAGGATCTGAAGAGGGCTTGAGCTGGAGCTCGTCGCTGTTGTGGTTTTAACCTTAGAAACAGGTAAATCAGTGGGCAAGGAGGGTGGGGAAGAGGGAGGGAAGGGGGGAGAGGGCTACAACACCTGGCCAGCGCCACGTAGTGATGCACACCCAAGCACTTATCCCTGCTCCAAACGATGGGCAAAACCACCAAAAGCAATCCTAACCTCAGAGCGGTTGGGAGCTATGAGTGCTCCATACGATGGATACGATTCACGAAAAAAAATAGCAACTTTTGCCCACCAAGTTCCAGACCACTGCTGAGGGCCTTGTAGGCTCGCAGCTGTGGTGACTTTTAGGGATGAGGCTGGAGAAGGTCATGGGTGTGGTAGACTTTCAAAAACCAGCTTAGGATGCCTGGAAAAGAAATTTGGTGAGTGCTCTTAAAAAAAAATCTGATTGTACCAACAATGTCAGCATAAATGGATCAGGGAATAGGAAATTGTGTAGTGGAATTTTTAATTATGACTCCTTTTGCTTTCCTAAAAAACGTTGAAAAGTCATGATGTGACCAAATGGCTCCAGCCTAGAAAATACTTCCAATTTTATTTTTATACTCATTGTGTCCCTTTGTTAATTTATAGCTATTGAAATAATAAACAAAGCCAATCTTATCTTTTACATCTGATACCATAAAAGTGGTAATTTTAAAAAGGTTACATAGAATCAGTGCGAAGCTTTGATTTCTGTCATTAGCATATTTAAGTCTAGCTTAGGAAAGGTTTCTTCCCTGAAACACACATTTTGTTAAAAACTGTTTAGTGCCCATAACCATTCTGCTGATCTTCTTAAAATATGTGCTCTTCATAGGCCAGAGCTAACCTGCGCATATGAAATGAGTTCAGCTTAATGTTGTGTTAAAAGAGTTTCGTCTCCGGAGCAGTCGCTTTTCTTAATAACATGTAATCATATGCCATCTATTTAGTTTTCATTTAACTTGCCCCATACAAGCAATGAATCCAGTTTAATTAAATGTTCTTTTAAACAGTGAAATGACACTGGTTTGTATTTTAAAAAAATCTATACGCCACAGGGCACCCTCAAGACACAAAATCCTAATAAAGAGGATGTAAGACGCACAGCTAATAATACCGAGCAAGTTTGACATTTGCAGGGTAATTTAGTGAACCAAGTGCTTCCTTACAGGCTTCACGTGGGACCGCAGCGGCTGCAGTACCATTTAATAGAAGATGAAGAGCCACGTTCGTAATAACGTTAATAAACAGCGAATCTGAAAATTAGACTAGCATGTGGCAAAGGGATGTTGTGCATGTATAATAAACGCTGCTCAGCGCCAGGACGAAGCTTGGCTGCTGATGCTGAAGCCCTGGCGCAGCGTTAAGCGGCAGCCCGGGGTGGCTGGGCAAGGCTCGGTCGCCTGCGCCCCACGAGTCCCCGGGCTGCGGGGAAAACACTTATTAACGCTAAGGGACGGTAACGAGGTGTAGGAAACGGGCACTGCAGGTTTAGCCTGACGACCAGGGGAATGGCTTTAAGTGCAACCAGTGCTTACTGGTCAGCCCAATGAGGACAGGTGTTGACCAAGCATCCCCTTTTTAGTGTTACCTTTCTCCAAGTTAAATCTGGTCTAACACTAGCCAGTAAGTAATTTAACTCTTCTTTTTTTCAAGAGCAGCATAAGGTAGAAGAGGAAAATGAGGCAGAAACGAGTGGTAAATGTTCATTTTTCTCCTTTAGAAGAATCGGGACCTTTAATAAAGTAAGTATTAGGGCAATGAAGAAATAAACACTGAAAGCGTCGCACTCATTACTAAAATGAAAGTGCTTGCTAATATATGCAGTGCACCTGGAAATGCCCATTCAAGTAATTACAAAAGGGAAAACCACCCGGGAAACAGGCAAGCATGAAGACAATAGCCATTAGAAACAATATTAAATTAAGCACGCCTTTTGAGATCTACAAATTCACTGATTAAATTGTGCATTACCAACCCTGCCTTGACTTCACTTAGCTGGAGTCCTGGAGCGAACCTGCGAAATTTGAAAACAGCCTCTTGATTTGTATTGAGCTGCAGTCAGGGCTGTTCCTAACTTTGCTTAGTCCTGGGATTTTTAAAAGATGCAAAAAAAATAACCTTGTTTTTTTATTTGTAGATTCCAGCTAACAGAAGGCATGGCACTCCCCCAGTCTGAACAAAACAAGGGCAGAAAAAGGGCACTTCATGCCATGCAGCATTAAGCTTGGCAAATGGCACAAAGACCGTCAGAATCAGCAGGCACCTTCTCGTTGACCGAACAGCCCTTGACTGTGGCCTCCTGTGCGCATTTGGGTCAATTTGGCCGCCCCAGCCCCTCCGTGCACCCAGGATGAGGAGCCCCGTGTTTCCCTGGGGAGCCCCTTCACACCCAGCTATCAGGCAGGATGGCTTCCTACCCTGCATTTTGGCTAAGGTGCCTTTTGCCATGGGGCAGAGCGCGCAGGTGGGGGGATTACACCCCCCTGTGATTCCTGCCCCTCGGATATTCCCACCCCAGGGACGGCTCATGGGGCGGCAGCCGTGAGCCACGGTTCAGAGCTCGATCTGTTAAGGTCCTCACAACTGCACGGATGTTCGCGTGTCTGTGCAAAGAAAGGGAGGAATAGAGACCAAGATACGACCTTACTGGTGACAAAACTGTATCTTCTTACAGAGACATGAGAAATGAGTGAGGACAGGGTTATTAATACGTTTATTGGAGTTCAGGGTTGTTTATAACCATTTTCCTATTGTTGATGAGATTTCCAGAGCTAATGGAAACTCTCCCACTTTCTCCTGTTCTCTGAGACATCTCCGAAAATTGATTGTGGAAGTCAGCAACCACTTCCAATTGATTTTGTGTCATTAAATGTTAAAAACTGTGCACAGCTTCCGTAGAGTTCTTCCTGCTGGGAAGTGGGCTATCATCCACCAGAGATCCCGGGTTACTGCTAAAAAGCATGGATTAGGTGGGAGGGAAGCAAAATTGTTAGAAAACGCTTTTCTCGCGAACAATTTCTTGTAACAGCACACACACATAACGCGCTCCTTCCTCTTCCAAAACCTGGGAGATCGGCAGCTTTATTTAATTTTTCAGATTTCAGCTTTATTTAGTGGGAAGAGAAGAGCTGGACAAAGATCACTCATTTCCGCTTCCATGCACTTGGTCTCTCTCTGCTTTTTTCTAGGCAATGAGGTGCTCCTGCTTTGTTTGCTCTTAGGGAGCCACCTAACACCCTCCCTCCCCTCGTTCCCTCAAGGATTTCCAGTGAGCCAGAAGAAAATGGCACCTTTGAGAAGCCTTTGCTCCCAGGAAAGCAGAAAGTGAGGGCTCCTTCCCTGGTTCTCAGTTCATTCCCTCCGTACGAACAATCTGGAGCCGATCTGCACGGTGCGGATGGAAACTCCCATTTCAGCTGTTGATGGGCAGTGGGGAAGCAGCGAGCTCCTATGCAGTTGCAGACTGCGGAGCTCATACCTGAAGCTGATCATAGTGAAGGCTCTCTGGAGACATATTTTGGGAATACATATATGTAAATGAGGCCTTTCCAAAAACCCAGGGAGGTCCGTGAGAAATGAGTTCATCCCCGTCATACTTAAATAACAGACCTCTGTGGTCTGAAGCTGTCAGGAGACCAGGAGAAAGCTGGAGCCACACAGACCTTTCCCCTCCATAAACCCATCGATGTCTCTGTAGACCTCTCCCACCCCTTTGTGAGTCACATTTCCATGAGCTGTACCGAAACACTAGAGTATTGATGGACCGCTGAGGGGGTAACGGCTAGATGACAAATAGTAGGACCGGCCACCCCGAATGGTGAAGAGAGTCAGCTGCTTTGCTCAGATGTCCTGGATAGAAATGGAAAAACACTTTGACTGAGGGACAAAGGCTCCTGTCCCTGCAGGGAGCACATTCAAGAGGACAGCTTTCGCGCACCATTTCAGACTTTGAAATTCAGGCTGGAATAGCCCATAAAGTGACACATAACATATTAAATGCCTTCTGCATCTTAGGAAGCACAAACTAGGTGTTGCAAATGGAGACTCATATGGCCCAGCTGCCTCAGGCCATATGGTCGCTCTGCTCCTCACTGTGCCACTGTACGTTCAGAAATGCAGCAGGACAGCGGTTGGGATGCTGGTGTGGGCAGGGGACAGCAGCACATGCGAGGGTGAAAACGATGCTGGTCAGACAAGGGCTGCTTGATGTGCTTTCTCTGTTGGCGTTTGTGGACTTGGTTCAGCTACTCAATTTGTGATATGTAGATCAGCCAAAATAACTCTATGCAAAATAAACAGCTGAGAGGAGATGAAAATAGAGCTAATAATACAGTCATTAGGAAGAGAGCCAAAGCACAAATTACAGTGTCTAGTGTGAAAAGAGAAGTCAGAGAAGGGAACTGACTGTACATACCCTATGCCGCATGGGGGACACAAATATGGCCCCAAATAGCAGCTGTCTGTAGCAAAGGGACAGCAAGCGGCTGTGTGGTCAGACCTGTTGGCTTGGCACTGGACATCATCCCAGCAGGATGGTGCTCAAGTGCTGGGCAGGTCATTCATGGCCCTGCCTGGTGGGCAACAGCTCGGCAGAGTACAGCAGCAGGCAGGGCAGGAGCATCTCACACCATAAATTCGTGTCACCTGAGAAGATGGGAGCACCACCCTGCTACGACAGATGTGCAAGACACATCTGTGAGAAGGTCATTTGCTGGCAACGAGATGGGTCATGATTAAGAGAGCCACAGCCGGACGTTTCAAACCAGCAAACTGACAGTCCAGGAGGGTCAGCAGTGTCGATGGAAAACCATTGCCAGTCCTTGGATGGGCATCAATAACTGCGGCTGTGCGGCTGCCTCCTCCTGTCTTGTGGACGCTGCAGCCCTGCAAGCGGAGCTTAACCTTGGTGCGTTTTATAAGTCAGGCACAATACCAGAAGTGGTTAACAGTAGCAGAGCAGTCAGGGATATTTTACTGCCATTTCCTTGATAGCCAGTGTTTCTGATCCATCTAAGGTCAGGCAGTGCATTTCTTTCTACCCTCAGGTGGAAGCTAATGATCATGCAGCTTCTCGACCTGCCATTCACAGCACCTATTTAAAGTTGCTCGAAGAGGCTGTGCAACTGCACGTCCTTCAACAGAAAACTTCAAGTGCCTTTTCGTGCAGAGTGCTCTTGAGTTTCGACCTACCTCCGACTTGAAACGGGAGGCAAGTCCTTCCAGAGAGCAAACAGAGGGCAATTAAATATATTCTTGTTTATATAATAGCCTTCTGCCCATGACGATCAAGGCTATTCTCTTCTATATGAGCACTTCTGCTGTGATGAAACCACTGCAGAGCAAACGATGCAAGCCCACACCTCAGAAGTATTGACTGGAATGATTTCTCCCTGCTCCTCCTGCCGTCAGCTTTCTCAGGTGGTTCCCCTCCAGTCTGGTGCACTCTTAAAATGGGGAAAAAATATATCCTGATTTCTTAATCACAGGTTACAGAATGATTGTGATTTCCCTCAATATCCCTCTGTGCCTCTAGGGAAATATAGTCTCGGCCAATTTCTGGCATCCGTCTTTCATAATCCCCCATGTACACCAAGGTGGAGGGTTTAATTAGTGGTGTGGGAATGTCCACATCTTCAATGATTTTTGCCTGGTTTATTTTCTCATTGCTGGAGGAAGAATGTTAGAAGATTTTTGGTTTTCTTTTTTTTTTTTTTTTTCTTTTTTTTTAAGTAACACCATAAACCTAAGAAATCAAACTTTTTGCTGAGCAATTTTTATTTACAAGTAACACTTAAAATTGCAGTAACAGGAAGGAATATGAGATATATTCACACCCCCTTGATTTTCTCTCTCCCTTGAGGTTGTCAGAATTTCAACACATACAAAGAATTTTCCTATTTAGCTGAGGCACTCATATGGCCTCTGCTAGAAGTTTCTTAGCTTCTCACAAAAGTTCATTTTCTCTCCATGATACAGGTGGGGGACCAAGATTTAAAAAAATAATTGTGGTGTCTAAAGCTGAGAGTAAAAACTGAATGGCAGTTTCAGGAGCTCTCATTGTGTGAAACCAAGAAGGGCTAGTAACTATTTTTTCATCTTTCAATACCTGAATGTCAGAGGGTATTTTGATACCTCTGACCCTCGCTGATGTGCCTGTGTTCACTCATGAAGCCTGTGCAAGTTGAACCTGCACTCCCAGCTCTGGCCCAAAGTGCTGACTGATCCCATGTCCAGTGGTGATGCAAACTTAGTTAAATATAAACACGTCCAGAAAAGCACAAAACAGTGACGAGGGTAACTAAATAGACTTTGCAAGGACAGTGTCGTGTGTGACAGCGTTTGCCCATGCAGGCACGGTCCAACTTTGCCAAGGTGGTGAAAGTGGCTCTTCTAAATAGATCTTCTGGATGAGCTGGATCAAGGCGCAAAGATTTTCCTCTTTCCTCTTCACTCCTTGCACAATGCAAAGCAGAAGATACCTATGCCAAATCATTTCATTTCTTCCAGCTTTATTGCCAGCCTTCGGGCTGCCTCATTCTGGACCTGCTGCAATCCAATCTGCTCTTGCTAATACTTCTAATATAATATTTATAACAGCCCAGGTTGAACCAAAGGCTACTTGCACTGACAGATGCCACAAGCTATATCTCTCCTTTCCCTTTTATTGTTTGGTAGCTTCTGGCAAAGAGGGAGAGGATCTGGTAATGAAATGTTCCTTCTCTGCTTTAAACACACAGGAACATTTTGCTGTGCTGCCTGTTATTCATGGGGGAGTAATCAAGTGGTTGCCGGCTGGTTATCAATGTGTTGCGGAAGGGCAGGATATGTGATTGCAGTGGATAAGATGTGTTTCTGATTGAATTATCGAGCTGCAAATGCATATCAGCTTTCTCACTTGTGGCTTTGGGGACGTGCATGTGGGCAAAGTCAGCTGCGACACTGTGGACAGAGGGACCTTTTTGCTGTAACAGGGGTGTAAAGTCATCGCTCTGCGACTAAAGATAATGAGTTCTGCAGGACTATAAATAGGTGTGGAGCTGTTTTGCAGATAAAGCATCTCTTTGCTACTTTGCTACAGCAGAACGCTGGGGAAAATTCTGCAGGGAATAATATTCTTCTGGCAGATGGTTGGACCAGGAGACCTGCTTGACATTTTCCATGTCTAGTTTTTATGATTTATATAGCATCATCCCTTGGAAAAGCAATTCTGAGAGGACATTACAATTCTATGATAATCCACTGTACTTGAAAGAGAAAAAAATGTCAATATAAATATGCGTATCCCCTGCGGTTGGAGCTAACCAACTTCTTCAACTCAAGTTCTGTTTGAGTTTTTCAACTTTCTTGGCCAAAACCACATGGAATTTTTGTTAGACGGCCGATTAAGCAAATTTCCATGGGAATAACAGTGATTTTGGGGGAGAGGTGAGAATGGTCAGAGGGAAAGAAGAGGGGAGATGAAGATGATCAGGCACCCTGGGCTCTGCACTGCACAAGAGCTAAGCTCGGTCTCTGGTAGAGACCAGACTGAGGAAGTATTTGGTGTCTTCTGCCCTGGACATGTGCCCTAGCCACTAGGCTACTTATAGCTCTCTGTGGGGGAGAAAGAAACTTCCTTTTTACTAAAATTCCTGTTTTCACTCAATCACACAATGAGAAAGGCTATGAAATATCAAACAAACTTTTAGAAGGAAAATAGCTTCCCTCCAAGCTCTATTCAAATGCCTTGGGGAGGGGAAAGCTCCCCCTTCTGGTCTTCATTAGAAGGAGAAGTGTGCGTCAAGGGGGAAAATAAGATCCAAGAAGAGTAAAAGGCTTCAGGGGAAAGTTTTTGCTCAGTACAACTCAGTGTAATGTTGCTGACAACTGGGAGAGTTTTTCACTGCTCCGTTATGAGCCTTTGCTCCATTGTGCAGAACTACGGGGCATAGCTGCTCTCCAAGGGCAGGATTCTCAAGAAGTGAAGACTGAAATGTTCAGTCATGTTCATAAGGACATCAAAGATCAGAAATAAAAATATTTCAGATAAAGGAAATCTCATCAGGCCAAACTGGGATGATAAGAAAATGTACAGACCAAAGAGCCCATGATGGGAAATGGCTGGAGACGGATGATTTTGAAATTAACAATTAATTTTAAATCAAGCTAGCAAATCATCTAAACCCACAGTCTAAACAGAAGATGACAATTAAGTCAGTAAATACAGAAAAGCTATGGGAAAAAATAATATGCCAACTTCATTTATGTTTACAGCTTCAATCTGTTCCCCACCCTTGATCTTTCTGTAGAAACACAGTGTGGAAAAAAGGCTCAGAGCTTTCCAAGTGGCGTGCACAAGCAGAGCGCAGAAACCTATTTGTTGTTTTTAGTCTCTCTTGATATATGTCCATGGCGACGACATAGCACCCATTGATAACTCCTACTTCATACCATTGCTCTTTCCTGGAAAGGAGCTGTGCTGTAAGCACACAGTTTTCTTTAAGGCGAACAACACTCTGAGAGCTGGAAGGCCTCATCTTGTGCAGATTTAATCTAAAACCACAGAATTTTTTTTTTTTTAAAAGTATTCTGAATGCAAAATAAATGGCAATTACCCTGACACTTCTGTATTTCAGCAATGAACTACAGCTGTATTTGCTCTTGGGCAGGGGAACTGTTTTCACTTAAGCCATGGGGAGAGGAGGCTACAAATCCCAGAATTTCATTGCCTGAGGAATCCCCATGGCACATGCATTTGGGTGTGAATTGCTCGAGTCCAAAAAAGCACTCAGCTTACTCTTGCTGCTCTCGGACAGAGCTGGCCAGGACAATTTACATTGCCTGGAAACCAGGGAACGGAGCTTATGTCCAACTGATTTTGCTCAACTATTATTTTTAAAAAGCCCCAGCCTCAGCAGTCCTCGAGAGGTCTCTCCCCCTCCTTTAATTTCTTAATACATGTAAAACCAAAAAGAAGAAAAACAGGGCAGAAGGTTGATGCAGTTAAGCTCTAGATTGACTTCATCCAACTTAATACTTTTTAATCACTCTTTGAACAAAAGATTTAGTCTTCATAATCCTCCTTTTGCTCAATTTGCTGTTCCTTACTTTATGAAATCTACTATTTGTTTGGTTTCCCTGATTCCCACCCCCTGAATGAGTTTGCAGGAGAAAAAAAAGGCTAATATCTCAGGCAAAATTACTTTCAAGAATAAAATAAACTACAAATTACAGTGCCAGCTTTTCTTTTGCGGCTCTTCATTGGAAAGGTGCCCCCAAAACCACATGCAGCCCTTTTCACCGGGTAATCATCTGAGCTGCTAACACACCGTGCAGAGCTGCTGACCAAAACTCCTCGTCTATCTCCAGAATGCAATTAGAGCCGCTGATCTCAAAGCTAATGCAGCCCTTCTTTTGGAAGACCGCTATTTGTTTTTAGTGTTAGAGCCATTTGCAAAGGAATTCCTATCGGAGACTCTGCTTCTTGGCAGTGTCTAGCAATATTGTCACCGCTCTGCTTTTCCAAACATTTGAACCTAGTTTTGTTCAAAATAGACTTTAACTTGGCTGTGATGGAAGTGGCTAAATGCAGGCAGCGCAGTGGTCCGGGCTGTCCCACACGCCGTGCCTCTCGGGGGCACCCAAATCCATGGCAGGAGCCCCTGGCTGCTGTGGATGTCTGGCGTTCACCGGCTCCTCCCTCACCGCTCCGTCAGACAGGGGAGCATAACTCTGCCCTGACAAACAAGTCTTTCTTTCCTTTCCAAACATTTATCTCTGATTCATTGGGCCTTCAGGTCTGTTTAGGAGAAAGTAATTCAACCTCAGTATTTCAGCTGCAAAGAAATACACTGATGTGGGCAGCAGTGCATTAGGTAGGAGAGCCAGACCGCAAATCACTGTTTCCCATCACCCAAATCCTGCTCTGCCCGGGGTTTCAACTGGTCTGGTTTGAACAAAATCCTCCAGACCTTTTTGTAAAGCCCAGAGCTATCTGCGCTCACACCTTTCCTCATTTTCACAATATCTATCTCAGATGTGCTGTAGATCTTGTTATGTGAGAACATTTGCAAAATAAAAAAATTAAATACACTTTATGTGTCTTACAGTCTGTAGAGCTAAAAATACATCTCACCTTCCATTAGCTCCTCATTTAAAATACATCAAGTCAATTAACTATCACTTTTAAGATATTATAAACTATTATATACTTGAAAACATATTTATTCTCCAAGTTGATCATAAATAAATACAAGTGCAAATTAATCTAAAGTACTCTGTGAAATTTTATCTTTCAATTAAACAATTTCAGTGAAGCTCCTTAAGAAAACTTATTGCTGTGTCTCCTACTGTTCCATAAGGTCAGACAGATGTGATCAAACATACATAACATGTCACATAGATGCAAAATTCTCTTGCCATCGTTTTTCTTTATGAGGAACAACGAATACGCCTTAAACCATGTGGAAGAGAAAAGACCATGTACCTAGATTCGAACTGTATCTGTATTCTTTTGGAAAACTGGAACATGATTTCCTCTGAATAACAGACACAGAGCCTCAGGCACTTTATATGTTCAAAAATTAAACTTACAACTGGCATACATCTGGCAGTGATCCTGTACACTAAATCCATTTGGTTGGCCAGATGGCCTGAGACTTGCAGCTTTTTAATCTCACACACAAAGCACTTTAGGCTGGAAAAAACAATAAATACAACATAATACAGCATCATGACAAAAAGCCTGTTTTATTGGTTTTGGAGCTATAGGTACAGAAAAATATCTGCAAAGCAGCTATTGTTTTCACAATTTACTTCCTAAAATGTGCAATATTCTGTGACTGCATCCTCTTTTCCTCCATTTCTTATACCTAATTGATCCTCAGCAAAGGATGAGCGATTCGTTAGGTACAAGGCCGGACGCTGGAGGCAGAGGATGGCGTGATCTGCCACGACTCCTCTCTGATAAGGAAGAGCAGGACTGTGAGATCTCAATATCTCCTTTCTTCCCGCTCCCTTTGGGACAAACATCCCAGGTTTTCCTTATGCATTAAAAACAGAGGCAGCTTTAAAAAGTGATTTTTTCTACTGTCAATACCTTCAAACAGCCAAGTCTTAGAAAAAACCAAATGGTTCCTGTGGTTTGCTCTGAATGTGCGTTTCTTTTTCTCAAATACTTTTCTGTACGTTGTTAGTGAAACCTCTTTCTCCCATTGACTTCAGCAGGAGCTGCAGTCTTTTTCCTATATGCTAGTCATCATTTCCTATATTTGCTCTTTCTTTTTCTTGTGAGCTTCATCCCATTCACACCAATCTAAAAACTCCCATGAACTCATGGCTACGTGAACAGCCATCTGCTCAGCCGCCCCAATATCACCCGAGCTTTGCCCTGCCCCGCACCGCTGTTGCACGAACGCCGTTGGGAAGGGAGCACATTGCCGTCAGTTCGCGGTCAGTCCATCGCTGCCTTCTGCAGCGAAAGCAGAAGGGTCGCACAGCTGCGTGAGTGCAGTGGAAATTCAACCTTTCAGCGTTACGCCCCTGTTCTTGCACTAATAAAGGCTGCACGTTACCGTCAGCTCATCGCTTGCCACGACGCGTATCCCTTTCTTACCCTCTCTTTGGAAAGGCTAATGGAGCATCTTTGGCTTAGACTTCTGTTATTCAGCGCGCAACTAATTCGCTCAGAATAGTGGGGTTTAGGACAAACCGATGACTTCACTCACGGGCTCATTTCATCTTTCCAGTGATGCCTTTTTTGCTGCCAGCTTCAAAGGCATCTTAGTGGATAAACTGTCTGACCTACTAAAAGAAGTACAAAGAGAATCCCCTTCTCAATTAATTCTTGTGCTCCAAATTCATACTCAGATTTGTTTCTGAGCAGCTTTCATTCCTGTTAATCAGCTACGACAGTTTTAGTTCCCTTGAGTTGTTGCTCGGCTGCAGATGTCCTCCTTCACTGTACTTTTCCCAATCATTTTAGGAAACGTTGCTACTGAAAAGGCAGAGGCCTGGACATCAGCTGAACTGAATCAATATCTGCACCAAAGGAAATTCTTTCAAATTCACTAAAGTTAAAGAAAGCAGATTTATGTCACCCAAGGCTCCGGTCCCTAAATTTTGCAGAGATAGCATGTATGTGTCTCATTGACTAAAGACGTGGTTCAAATGCTGTTTCACACTCTTAAATTCCATAAATGCAACTAGCTTGGGGGAAGAAAATTGCTCTATACTTTCATACAAAGATCCTACAGTAAATTTGTGCTTTGGGAAAGTAGCTGAATGTAATGAGAGATGTTCACAGCATACAGGGAAAATATGCATCGTCATCACTGTCTTATGGACAAGAAAGCAGAGGCTGGGAGAAGTTTCACGCAAGGCCATGAGGGGAATTGAAAGCGGAGCTGGGAGAAGAGGTTGGTGATCTTCACCTGCCAGCTCTCTGCTCAGAGCACTGGGGACTGCCGGTGCTTCCGATGGATGAAAAGAAAGATGTGTGGTTCAGGGTCAAGATCTGTGGATTTGTTTAAAAAAAAAAAAAAAAAAAAAAAAAAAAAAAAAAAAAAAAAAAAAACGGTGCAGAATTGTATTGAATTAAANTAGTGGTTTAGCAACTACCTGAGGTAGTTACCTACAGCACCTGAGGCTTGTAGGCGAAGATTTGAGCTGAGAAGCAAAGCCGTCAAATAAACTCTTTTGCTGATCCCTGGTATCCCCAGCACCCCATGTGTCACTTGCTGAAACCTCTTCAGCCGGACCAACAGACACACAGCACATCTGGAAGCAGAAGACTTTAATTTGGATGCCTAACTAATTTATGAGCCTAACTTTAGCCAAGCAAGTTTGACAGTCCTGGCCTCTGCCTTTAATGGTATTAGTATTCTGGAGGGTCTATTGATGATTTCATGCCAAATCAATTTTGGCACATTAAAGTGATTTGTCTGAAATCCAGCAAAAGAGCTTTCCTAATAATTCAGCTCTCAGACTCTGCGATGCTGGCGGGAAGGTAATATGTGCCTGCGTAGGTGCCCTCAATTTGCTCTAAAAATTTCAGAAAGATTTTACTGGAATTTAAAGTATTTTAACACATATACTTTCTTTTAAACTTTTGCCATTCATTTTAATGGTGAGTAATTTGTAGTTCACTTCAAGGTAATTTTAAAATAAAATAAAAACCCCAAAATTGTTCTTGAAGGAAAAGGTGTTTAATCTTGAACTTAAAATCTTCCAGGTATATCTTTTAGATATATTGATATTTGCCCCGGCAAAAACCCACACTGGACTGTCAGAATGTACACAGGCAAAGTAGCCCTGAACTATTTGATGTTAGTCAGGCAATGCGATTGTCCTTCTGCCAGAGCAAAGATGGTGCATGAATAAGCAAAAGCCAGTGTACGATTTAGCAGTGTCCTTTGTGCAGTACGTTCTTCTTCTTCCCAAAATACTCTAACTTTTCACCCTATATGTGGATTCATACAAATGTGAAGACCAATGGCTTTTGCATTTGTAAATTATACATGTCTGAGATGGAGGAGCATATTAGCCGACTTTATAGGACAGGTTACTTACACCGCACTCAAACCTGTGAAAAGAAGAAAGATGAAATACAACGTTCCTCCTGCCTTTGTGCATTGGGTGAGGCCGGTTCAGAGGTCTCATAAATATTGATGATTGGGAATGCTAAAGACCATAAAAGCTTAGCTGCTGTCTGGGTTTGATACGTATATTGTTAGAAGTCACTGGTTTTTCGTTGAAGGATATCAAATTTTTCAGTTAGCAAAGAAACAGCCAGTGATGCTAAATAGCTTGAAATGGCAAACAACCATCACCTGAACTGCCAGCTCATTTAAATGAGTGTTTGAGTGAATACATTGCCGCACAGAAACAGAGTTGTCCAAGGTCCATCCAAAACAGTCCTACCCAAATTCATAATGGCTAACCATAAAGGAAAAGGAAAATAAACATTTCTGCCTCTTTGCATTTTCCCTCCCCATTATGGAGTTTACTGTCTATCCCTCTTTATAGGTCTTGGATAGGGCCTCTGCGCCAGCTGATGGCTTTGGGTCCATCCGCGCGACAGCCAGCTGTCCAAAATGGCTGGGGTCTGGCTCTGGCAGCCCGGCCCGATGGAGGGGAGACCATCTGGCACCGGCACCTCTCCGGGTACCGCTCCTGCAAAACTCGCCAGAAACCCTGCGGTGTGCTCTGGGGCTGTGCTGCCGGCAGCGCGGCCAGGCCAGGGCAGCACCTTCTGCCCCAGGGAATAGCCTGCCGCAAACTCATTTTGGGATGACTACAGCCTCAGTAAGGAACATAAAAATTAACCCTCAGAGCCTTTAACATGGTGTGAGAGTCTTCTGGTAACTGATCTTGAATGCAAATGTATGTCACAGAAATAGATGTCATATATGGGAAAAAACAAGTATCTTTTCCCTGACTTTACGCTATGCAGGATGGTCAAGGAGACCTTTACAAAGGGACTAAAGATAATGTCCCAGAAACAAAGAGCACATTTTTCTTGCTCTAGGTAAATATATTGATATGCATGGGCAGCTTTTCCAGTTCTGGCACGTTGCTTCAATCTTTTCTTTCCCACCATGTGAACAAATGTTTGTTTGCTTCAAGTTCAAGACAGGCTTTCCAAGGCAAAATCCATCCAGATGGTCACCAGACAAAGGGAGGAGTCTCAGATTTTTTCTGAACAGTTTTTTAAACCAAAGAAATTGTTTTCCACAGTGTTCTTCACTGATGATGCCTTTTCTGCTATTGCTCACGACATTGATGGAATAAGCTGCTTTTGTTGATTAAAGCTCTTGAATCCCATAGGCAGTTTAAATCCTATCAAAAGGTTCATCTTTTCAGATGTTCTTTTCACATTCTTTAACTATGGTTTCTGAATTCTCCCTACTGTTTCAATCCTCATAGATAAGCCCTTCAACCTATCTTTATGTAGTTCCTGGAAATGACACAAGCACTGTACGTAGTACACAATTACTTCAAATTAATATCTGTTATTGTTGTACATGTATTGCACATGATGCCCCAAAATTGCACTCTTCATGTACTGCACATGTAGTAGACGTGCAGATAGATGTTTGATGAGCACTTGTATATTATTCCTGGTTTTATTTCTTCAAAACCAAAACAATCACCCAAACCTTTAACCCCAAAACCTCATTTTACATCCTCTGTGCTATTTGAAATATTGCATTTCTTTTCAGACCAAATGCTCTTGCCTCCTGTTTCAGAAAGAATCACATTCTTGGACGCTGGTGACACTCCATTTGCTGCAGGCTTGCTTGTCACAAAAAACTATACACTGCTTTTATCCAGCAAAACGTAACAGGTAAGATCTACCACTTAGTGCACAAATGAAGTATTGATTCCTCTAGCAGAGTAGAGTCTTCAGCTGTGATTAGCCCAAATACGTTGTTTAAAGCATGAGGGTCTTCATCACAACCCAGACCTCCATATCCCAGACTCTTGTGCACAATCCCCTTTACCCAACACCAGGTTGCAGAGCACTGTCTGGGCTGGGGAATGGTGGAGGAGGTTCATGGCTGCTCAATGCTACAGGGATGCTGTGGTGCATGTGCCTGGGAGGGCAAGCTGCAAGCGTGGTGACCTGCCAGTGGCAGAGCATCGTGGATGGGACCAGTGGGACAAAGGTACCAGGAGGTCAGGGCACAAGAGTTTACATATGCCAAAAGATGCTGAATGGAAACCCTGTCCCCAGGAATGTCTTCTGAGAAAGCAGAAGAGTGTCAGAACAACAGTGTGGCAGATGGATCAAAGGAGATGACAGATGTGGTAGGACCAGGTGCTTGGGGCAGTGAAACATGGGCAAGAAACACCAGTGAGATGTTCTCATAGGTTTCCTCCTGATTATTGCGCAAATCATGTTACGTACGGGTAGTAAAGCTCCTTTGTCAGTGGCTTTCTGTTCACATCCTGTTCAGTAATTAACATGCATTTCATCTGAGAGAAAGACTTTTTTTAGTGAGTTGTAGAAAAATCACATGGATTTTGGTATGATTCATACTGCCTTTGTAATTTCTTGAGATTCACTTCACTACAGCCAACTTTTGATGTGCTGTGGCACGTGAGATGGTTAAATAGCTGTTATAGTTCACTTGGTCATCACACTTGGTACCATACTCCACATACAGCTTGACATGTTTGGGATTAAAGATAACAAATGCCTGTCAGGGTGAGCTGGATCCAGAACCCATGCATTCAGCAGGTCGCACAGGATCTGCTTACCATCAAGGCCACTAAAGGACTTCAAATTCCTGCTCCTTCAGTGTGAATGACCTTGGGAAGCACAAGACATCTTTCTCTGCCTCAATGAAATGGGGAAAAATATTCTTCCCCATCTCACATAGTCATGAGGATAAATCCCTGAAAGCTGCTGAGGTGCTCAGATCCTACGGTAACGGAGGCAATATAAGTACAATAGATTGATAGTCTTCCCATTAACTTTGGATGAGACCTTATAGGAGGCATTGTGCATTTTTGCAATGTTCGAAGTAAGCAATTATCATTATTTCCATCTGTTCTTTCTCTGCCTGTGTCCTTTAAAAGTTATGGCTGATGAGGTAGAAAGACTGTATGCCTCAGAAATGAGCAAAGTGAAACAAAACCTCTCACCAAGGTATGTCTGGAAAAACAATATATTCTCAGAACTATGTTACCCATTGAGCAAAAAAAATATATAAATTGTCTTAAGCCTGAAATTTTTGCAAATTATTTTGTGAACCATCATGAAGAATGTCTTTGGGGCTTGGGTGAATGGCACCTCCTCACCAGCATGTTCAGGCCAAGGGTACAACTGGGGTTTAAAATAAGTAATTTCTGAGTGTCGGTATGTTTTAGTTTTCAAAACACATTTATTTTACAATCTTTGTAAAATTGGCTCAGAAATCGACAGTGTCATTGATTTCTTTGAGAAGAATAGCACAACAAAACTTGCCACAGGTAAAGAAAGCCAATTCTACAGAATGATGACTTCTGTCTAATGAAGTAATGCTCACCCAGGGTAATTATATCTTTTAGCAGATGTGGTAAAAGACCTATAAAGTCATATGAAAGCGGACAGCTAACTACTGGCTTCATATAAACCCAGCTGCAGCAAAAAATGGAGGATTTTTCCTCTTCTCTTGGAGAAGGGGAAAGGCAGACTGGTGGTAACGTACCAGCATAACCTCTGAAGAGATAGAACGTAATTCTGACATCTCTAAAATTGTTGTGTTCTTAAAACTTACATATACGTTGGCCCTCCCTTAAATTCTGTTGAGTTGGTGACAAGTATCCTGCTAAACCTTCTCCCTAAATCTAAATTCCCAGTTCCTGGGGAAAATGCAGGCTCTTACCTATATTACAGTTTCTCAGCTCCTCTGATGGTATGAAGGTTTATGAATTGATGTTGCATCCCCTTTTAAACACTATGTTCAGAGACTCAGAAACATGATCAATGGTTAGGAATAAATTCACATTTATCACATTTGACCCTAGATAATGTGTTAGATTGCTTTTTATGTTTCATTCTCAGCAAGCTTTGGCATCATTCAGGTATCAAAGAAAAACAGTACCTCCAGCAAGCGCCCTGGGAAAGATTTTCAGAGCAGCACTCGCCTCGACCTACCTGCAGCAGGTTCAAAGGACGTGGTGAAAGCACAACCAAGGAGTTACTTGTTCTTTCTCACAGGTGCCATCACTCCTTTTGAGAAGCGGAGAACTGCTTTTCCAGCTCTGCGTGGCAGAAAATCACTGTTGGTGTAAAACCAGGCAAGAACAAGGGGACTCAGGAAAGCTTTGAAAAACTTCTGGAAGCAGTGCTGGCTGGGCACTTGAGTAGTTTTAAAACTGAACAAAGCAGGTGAGAGCAGGCAGAATGGCTCATTTTGCTTCCAGGATGATTTTCGTGTGAATTCAGCGGGATTATGAGATAGTCCTTCCTGTTCCTAAGCGAATGGTGTGAAGGGCCAAGGTCCAACGCTGAACGTTTCCAAAGGGACGGGTACTGGCACGTTTGGGCTTTCAACATTTTTTTACAGTCATTCAGACCCTGCTCAGAAAAGGGCAGCATCACTGACTTCCTTGGTAAGCATCCAAAGAGGAATAAAACCCATGAGGTTGCTGTTAAGTTCATACTGCTGCTTTCCTTATTCAGCGTCTACAAAACACATTGGTGCCTATGGAAGCATGGATTTCTGTCAAAGGCTCTTGTGGGCAACTCCTGCTTCAGTTAAAGAGGTTCAGCTTCAGTTTCCCAAACGAATCAGTTGGCAACCGAGGTGTTAAAATTCTGTATTCACTACTAGAAAACATGGGTAGGAGTGAAATGTCCATTTCAAAATATATTTCCATCTATGTGTGGATAGGCCTCTGTGTCTGGAAATGTTATCAAGGTTAATTAGAAAAATTATCTCATCAGAACAAAAAAAAATCAGGTGAGTGGAATCTCTCTGCCTGAGACACGCTAATCTTTCCTAGCTCGGTTTCAAGTGCAACTGCGATCCATCAAAGTCATTCCCCCATGCAGTCCCTTGAGGACATCAAAAGTTTAGCAGAGTGTGGCAAGACTTGCATCACACCTTGGTGTTAATGAAAACGGCTGTTGCAGCTACTTCCTCCAGCAATAAAATTTTGTGCAATAAAAATTTTTTTAAAAAGCAAGGCATATCCATGCCGTTAAATACCGTTGATCCTATTTGAAAAGATACTTACGTGTTCTTTCTCCCTGTGGCTTGTGAACAACTCCACTGAGATAAAAAGAGGTCATGGCTGTTCTCTGTCTCCTTTGTCGTTTGATTGTTCTCGTTCAATATTTGCTAACATGCTTTCTAATTTTTTTATTTTATTTTGTTCTAATAAAATGAGATGCATGGCCAGCCAGTACAGTGAATAAGAGGTGCGTTTCTGCAAGAGTCATTTTCAAACGAGAAGCTGATGATATCACTGATTCTGTACTTGCTGGGGTTGCACCCCACTGGTTTTTGTTTGCTTTTTTCAAGTGGGCGGTCATCGACACTGATACCTTGCTGGCTGTTCAGGCCATTGATTTTGAAATGTTCATTGTCTCCTCCAGCAAGGTTTTTTTGATCAAAAAGTCTCTGATTCAGTGCTTGCCTGACATGCAAATAAGGTAATATTTGGAAAAGGCTATAACAGAAACCAGAAATTTCTGTTTTCAGTCTGATATTCTCCTTTGGGAGGATTTTGCTGCATCTCTAGTTCCCAGCCTTCTCTCTCATCATTCACAGGATGCATCCCTTTGACTTCAGTTTCAGGAGAGCTAGATTTAGCCCGAGGTGTCTTCTCCAAGAAAAACAAACCATAAATTGTTCGCTGGTTTGTTTTCACCTTTGCTTTCTTGAGATTTGCCCTGTCCATCGGATACAGGCCTTCTCCTGGTCCCTCTGCTCGGGCACCGCACCTCCCAGGTGGTGGAGGTGGGAGCTCCTACGTGCCAGCCGGAGACCAAGAAGCAGCACAACTGTCAGCCCCGAGATCTATTTTTATATTTTGCCACACAGTGTCACCATAAATAAAATGGAAAAACACTGCCGCAGCTCTCTTGCTCTCTCTCTTTATCAGTTGTTGTCCTTTCTGCTGGTGCAATGCAAAACAAGCAGGAAAGAAAACAAATTAAATTACTCTCTGGTGCATGGAAAGAAAATGCCATTTAGCCCAGAATTCCCACTGGAAGTGCCAGGCTGCAACAGGGACAAAATTTTTGTAATACCAGTGCTGCAATATGCGAGAGCGTTAAGCGGTTGTACCTCCGTGCATGGGAAGGCAGCACCTTCACCCTCCTCCTGGTACTGCTGCCGTTGCGAGGGGCACGGGGAGCCACGGTCCCGTGGTGGGAACTCCCCGAGGAGGCTGCAGGGCACAAAGCGCTTCCCCATGCGTGTCCGAGGGGAGCACCGCAGCCTGCCAGCACAGCACAGCTTCTCCACAGCAGTCAGAGCCGTCCTCCGGGGCACAACCCTCCCGTGCGTTTGTGCAGGGGGCCGTGGGCTGCCTGCGTTTGTAACACGTGCCCACAGGCATTGGCCTCATCCTTCCCTTGGTTAGCAAGAACCGCAGCCATCGACCCCTTCTCGCAGTCGTCCTCACAACGCCACCCTACGGGTTCAAAGTGTCGTGTGGGGTTTATGCTAACACTTTTGAGGTTCTTACTTTGGCCATGAAGGGGATATAATTTTAGCCCTATTGTATGAACAGAAGTTGGTAGCTATATACGTTCCTTACTTCCTCCTCCTCTTCTTCTTCTTCTTCTTCTTGCTACTATTGTTGTTGTTGTTATTATTTATAGAGTACGACTACTCCATTTTTTTACCTTAGCACCCGTGAGCCCCAGCAGCGTAACGAAGAGAAGTAACCCCGGTCCGTTGCCAGTTCCTTCCATCTGAGTATCTCAATCTGGGTTGCACACACGAATTGGTTTCCAAAGCTTCGATATCGGTGTAATGGCTTGTGCGATGTAACCACGGTCCAGCAAAGGCACTTGCTCAGGCACTGCGCCCAGCATGCACGTGGTCCTATCGGAGTGACGGACACCTGCCTGCAGCCACGGAGAGAAGGGACCCGGGGAGCTTTCAGAAGGGGGTTAAGCGTTGGATTCCTGCGTGCCAGGCCACTGCTAGTGTCTGCCCTCAGCACCACTACCTCTACAGCGGACTGTAAAGCAGATGCTTTATAGATTAGGTATTCCTGCTCTATAGGCAGTGTTTATACTTCCAGACAACAACTCTGCAGCAGAGCCTTCGTCACTCGGACAGGATATTTCTTGACTTGAAATCTTATTCACATGTAAACCGGAGAGTTCAGAGATGTGTATAAATTAATTAAGAAACACACTCCAGTGGACAAATATGTCAATAAGCTTGAATACCTTTTTAAAAACCATTTCTTTGTGAATACTTCTTGCTATTCAGATCGGTGGCCAGACACAATACACAGGCTGGAATTCACCGAAGTCAGAGCATATCGCGAGCACGGCGCAGGCTGCTGCATACGCTCTCCGGCAGCAGTTCAGAAAGTTTTCAATCTCCAGTTTACCTTGCACGCTACACAAATTGATTCCTTAAATGTGTTTTTAAAACTCAATTTTGTTTCCAGTATAATTCACAATTAGAGACCCTCTTCTCTGTTGCAAAGTGTTTATTTTGTTCCGCACTGATTTGCAGTGTCCCTAATGAGCAGTTAACAAGATGTCAATTAATCATGCAAATGGGAAGAAATAGATGTTCAGATGATTGCACTACCTGGAGCTAAGATTGGGACTTCACATAGTTACTTGTCTCTTATTTGGTTCTTTTTGTGGTGTGTGTTAATGATTTCCCCGCCTTTCTGCTTATGCTGTTGAAGATAAAGAGATGCTCAAGACCTGCACTGCATCATTGTCTTACTGGTCCTGAAAAGACACATTTCTGGCAAGACATGTTTCACATTAGATGCAAAGAAATATGCTTGTGTGTAACGGGCCCCGTTCCTTCAGAAAGCATGAGCTCTCCTGGATGCACGCTGCCCAGATGGTCAGCACATATCTACAAATCCAGCTTTTCTCAGAAACGTGGTGCTTTCTGGGAATATACAAAGCAACTTTGCAGTTCAAAAGGGATAAACATCATTCTGTGGCCATGCTGGACATTGCACCAATAGATATGAGGTATTTGCCACTCCTGACCTCCGGTCAGACACCTCCTTAGCCATGGGGTTAGTTTGGAAACACATTTAAGATTTCAGGACAAAATTCCCAAATTCTTGATACACACGTGGACAATGCTGCTTGTCAGGAAATGAGGCCGGGCTCAGGAAAGCCTAGACACACAGCAGTGTTAGGACTTCAACTTCGGTCATCACCAGAAAAGCACAAGCAATATCAAGCCTGTTAAAGCCCAGTATTTTTTTCATCATCAGGCAAAGAGTCTCAGGGCTTCCCTATTAAACTATCCTGCAGAATTCATCAAGGACAACGAAATTATTTCCCTTGCGTGATTGCTTAGAAGGATAAATCTGAGTAATCGCATAGATTTAGAGGACTGGTAGAGTGGAGAATGTTGCTTCTGATGACCGAAATGTGAACTCACAAGCAGAGAGCCAGACAAAGGGTAGCAGTGCCGTTAAATTTCTGCTTAGGACATTTACTTGGCTGCCAGGCTGTCCGGAGCAACCGGCTCAGACTCTGTAGGTGTGGGTGTTTTGGGATGCTCTGGCAACCCAGCTGTGTTTTGAGATGAGGGGATCAGATCAATCGGACGTCAGCCTGCGGAGGGGCTGCAGGGACCAGGAGGACAGCGGGCTCCTGGGGGAGCCTCCCAGAGGAGATGCCTCCCTCCACTCCCCCAAATCTCCCACTGAAGGTGAATCTCCACCATCATGGACACAGTTACAGAAATCCTACACCAAAAACGAGGAGGTCCCTGGGAGGGCACATCAGCCGGGGCAGCAGCTGGGCTCAGGGACAGGGCTGGTGGCCACATGGCTCCTCCTGCAAAGCCGTGTCCTGCAGCACTGCCCCGGGGGACTGTGCAGTCCTTGCACGTCCTTTCCTCTTCCATCCATCAGGAATTTCCCCTCATTAATTCGATTTTGCAGTTTTCCCAAGTATACGCATTGATTTTGCTTTCTTTTTTATTTTTTTCTTTTACTTTTTTCTTTTTTCCCTGGCAGAACTTATCCAGTGATGATTTGAAAGGCTGCGAAGGCATCTGGGGAGTTTCTCTTGCGCTGTTATGATTTAGGCTTGAAATTGCTTAATTGCTGTTTCCTGTACTTCTCATTTTCAGTTCCCTAATGACTGTATCAATTTGTTGCCTATTATTCCCAATGACAGGGCAGTGTTTTGTGTGCATGTTTCAACAACACATTTTAAAATCTCTTTCCTACAAGCTGCAGAGGGATCTAGCCTTTCATCCTGGTTTGCTCCTTGTTCCTGTGGCCATGAGGAATTCTCGCGTACGGCATCAACAGTTGCAGGCAAGATTACATTTGGTCAATATCTGAGTACCGCTAAACGTGCTCAAAGTTTTCCTAAATTTTTCTATCAGATATTGCTTTTAATTTAAATGCTTAATTACCAATGGAATTCTATTGGCTTTTTGTGAGGAATTACAGTTATAAAAATCTTGAGTTAAAAAATACACAGATAGCAAAATAGTAAGGACAATAGAGACAGAAAGGCAGCAAAGCAAAATATCAATGATGTGAACAAGTGAGAGCAGAGAAAACCAAAATAGGCACAAATTAATACTGGGCTAAATTAGAAATTAGTCCCCAAAATGCAATGCTTCAATGTTGGTGAGATGAACGATCAAATCCAGGATATGTTTTTACTGTTTAAGTAGTTCTTAACCTTGGGACAAAGACTCTTCTTTTTGGTACAGTTCCCCAAGATAAAGCAAGGACTCTCTTGAAGGCAAATTTGTGTTGCAGGTTGGTGGCTATTTATTAGCACAATAAAAAGATAACTCATAGATCACTTTACGTAGTACTAAATAGTTTTCCTGTTGGACACAAATGTACCTGTTTTCTCGGTTCATGTTCTGTTGCCTTTGCTTTCAAATGCCCAATTCTGTATTTTAGCATTGAAAGATGAGGAATAAAGGCCTGTTTCAGACCCTTCTTTGCCATCTTGTATTTCCAAATGTTGATCAGGTACCTACAAGCTGGTTTTGTTTTAGGAGAGATTTTGAGCTGTCTCTGCTGTCTGTACAACCTCAAGAGTTGGTTGAAAAAATCCTCATTTTTATTTGCTCTTTTATGTTGATGGGCACTTTAATGTAATGTCAGTCAAACGCAAGTTAAACTGACATATTTGCAAATGGGAATAGTGCTAATAATTTATTTTTAAATGGATTTATCATATTGATTATGGAGAGTAGTAACATTTAAAAACAGGTTACGATTGGAAGAAATCAAGCTTGTGAATGAAATGATGTTCAGTGCAGTATTAGTTATCTGAAACCATATGGCATACTTTTTAGAAGATGACAGGAGGTAGCCAGCGTTGAGAAGGAGACTCCTCTTGGCTCCAAGTGCTAATGGAGGGCTCTCAGCATATGCTGCTCCAAGAAATTTGCATGAAATTGGGAAAGGAAATGCTAATGACCTCTTCATAAATTCTCCTCTTTCCTGGCTCTAATGGAGTCATTTCAAGCTTCTGACACCTTGGATTGTTACTTAATCACAGTACCTAACAGAAGCTGCTGATACTAATGGTTACTGATACTTCTTAAACATACAAACCAGGATGTCCATAGTGTGCAACCAGCACAGCTTCAGCGAGGATGTCAGGCTTCCTCCAGAGGTGGGACCTCTTGTTGATTTTCAATGAACAACAAACATTCTGTTTTTAATAAGTACATCATTTACTACGTTCATCAATTTTACTTAATTTCATTTAATATAATTTTCAAAAATAATCTACATTATTCCATTTTTCAGGAGTTAATATATAGATGCACTGGGCAAAGTTCCCGTGAAGTGGACCCAGAGGGGTCCAAGCTCCTCCACATTAGGAGCATCATCTCAAAGCTGTTGTCCTATATAGGCAATTTTGATAACCTGCAGGTTACCTGAAAGGGTCAGGTCTCAGTTCCAGGACTTGTCTTAGACCTGAGAGCACACTGTTAGTTGTATATTTTATGTCTTAGCTTGAGCTTATCTCTTATTACTTGAGCACCTGAATAACTCACAGGTTGCACTGTAATTTGATATATATTCACATAAAGGGAAAGTTTAAAACTCACACAATTGCTAGTCAGAAACATGGCTGGACAAATGCCAATTTTTGTCCAATTTTATTCAAAGCATTTACAGCTTACTTGGTTACTTTGATGTAGTGCATTGGGTCAAAATACCCAGCAAGCACTTTTTGTTGTGTTTGAGGCATGTATTTAGAATTAGCTTAGACAAGGTGCATTACCCTTGAATTATCTGTGTGAGCTAAAGCAAAGCAGATGCAGGAAGAATGTGATTATCTTGGTAATGTTTGTGAAACAGATGCAAGTGCTAGCAGTAGAATAAAGCACCCTTCTATGTTATAAATGTTGTTGCCACCAGGTTCATAATACACCGCACATCCCCCATCTCCTTAACTCGGTCTACTGGGTAGATAGGTGAAAAAAATATTGTTAGGAAAAGGTCATGTCAGAAATATCTATCTAAAATAAGGTTTACCTATTGAAACACTGAACAGACTTTGGCTTCTGACTCCTATAGCATCACATCCCACAGGTAAAAAAAAAAAAAAATATTCAAGAATCACATTTCTGTTCCCTTCACTTTCTTTTTCAATTTATTCTCCCTCAATATAACATATTCTAAAAGGACAAAAAACAAGAACAAACTACATGACACGACCACACATGATCCAGCCTCACCTCTCTGCAAGAATTTAGCCATTTCTCTCAAGTTTACCACAGGTTTGGTGTTGTTGAGCCCACATGAAGGAAGTGCACAGACACATTCCCCCGGGCAGCAGCCCTGTGCCCGGCTTGCCCCAGGTCTGTGGGTGGCAGGGAGGAGTTGGAGCAGCCAAATCATCTCTGGGGTTGTCCTCCCCTAGCAGCCCTTCTTTTCGTCCCGCCTGAAGGTGCCGTGCTATGGAGCACCTGCCGTCTTGCTTGGCCCATACATTGGTAATGCAAAGGATGAAAGTCCTTCATCCCTCTCTGTCAATGGAAATAAACAAAACAGAGGGGGAAGCTACTGCTTTGCAAGGCATTAAGTCATACCTGACACAAAGTTATGATGTGAGATGAACCAGGACTGTAAGGACTTGGGTACCTGAACACTCAGCCCAAAGTATGTTGGCATCTGTAGGCTTTTTTCTAGGCACGATTCCTTCACAGATTTCAATCCCTGGTTAAAAAAACCCCAAACAACCAACAAACCAGAATCCATAAAGACATCACGCATTTGCCTACTAAAAAAAATTGGCAAAGGAAAGATAAAAAACATATATATTTCTGTCACCAGGCTTCTAGGGAATAAGTACAGAGCTCTATCTTACTCTTCTGTACTGCATAAGAAACAGAATGCAAAATTTCCTCCTTGAAATACTTTGGCACAAACAACTATTCTGCACTATTTGTTTAGAAATCCAGTGGGGCTTCACTGAATAAAAGCTAGTATCTTCATACTGGTAGTTGAAATAAGAACTAATTTCATGCACAATTGGCAGCGCAGAAGGAACTTCCTTGATATCCAAAGAGCAAAAGATTTTATGAGGCTGCATATGTATTTATGATTATTTAAGGTTCTTGTTATAATGAGGCTCCTTTAAGGAGAGGAATTTTGTATTTTAATTTGCATAAAGACAATAAAAACTCTTTGAGAAGCAATTTCTCTCTATATAAAAAGTGAGAACATAGCACCTTAGTGGCACAGACATCTGTTACTTAAGCAGATGCCACCATGTAAAGTCTATCAAGCAACACCATCCACCAATCAGAAACCACCCAAAGTACATCTACAGCCAAAATTCAGTGGGTGGCTGGGAGCCTCCAAAACAGGTTGAGAAATGATGGGCTTTTCTTCAACGTCCTCATTAAGCATTCAGTGGCATTTATTTGTTCATCGTTAACGAACGCTACTGTATCATATGGCTCTGGAGCTGCTCTTTGGTATAAAGTTAATCCCCACGATCTACAATCTGCAATTCTTGCTCGTGAGATTCATATCAAAGGAGCGCTAGCCCTTTGACGCGCGAGATGAATAACCACTTCTTTGTTTCTCATTATGACTGGGGTTTAATGTCCTCGTTCAGGAACTGATGTATCAATATCTCTGAAAGAGATTAAATACTGCCTGCTTAAGTGCTACACGCAGTGATACAAACTCAGGGGACTGTCTTCAACAGCCGAGAAGCACTGACGAAGTCTGGGGCTGATAAGCCCTTTCTGAAGTTAGCTTACACTTTAAATCAGGAGTTCATGAAAGGCATTAAGAAAAACTATTATATTACTAGAATGTATGGCAGTACGGTTTATATGTTACACCTTGAAGTAAGCAGTAGGATTTTCAATCACTTGATAACCTTGAAACTGCTAAGGTATCAAATTGCTATCATGAATATTGTGCAGGAACAGAAATAACTCAGAAAGCTGCCTTTGTGAATAATAATGAGGGAGAGCAAAGTTCTTCTGGGCTGGCCTCACAATAGCACCAGCAGGCAAATATACACAAAGGCAAGGCATGTACTTAAACACGCATTTGCATTTGACTATATATCAATCAGTTATCAGTACAGCTACATCTTACCTGACCCACAGAGAAAATAAAAAGCCTCCTAGATAACTTTGGCATGCAGGAAAAAGAAACTGCAGGAAACTCATTTTTATACATGCAACTGAAACTATTAGGATAAAATGCCCTACACTTTGATAGGCGTGACTTCTTGACCAGAGTATTTTAAAAAACACGCACAGCGCAAATCCTTCCACGCAGGGATTTAATTTAAAAGGCCAAACAACATATCTTCCTGGTTTGCATGCAAGACGTTTTAATAAATCCTGAGCTCTGATTCCGATTTCATTCACACTAGATGAAAACGCAGAGATTTCCTGGGTAAGAGAACTCTGAGCCAGCCCTCCAGACTCCCATGTTTATGTCCTGAATCAGTGGAGTTTATACCAAACTCCTTTTTTTGTTCTGAAGTATAACACGGTTTTAGTCTTGTGGCATTTTCAGGTGACACAGCCTACTGAGATCATCTGACAGCCATGTGAAAACTCAATGTCTGGAGTGATTCATCATTGTGTCAGATTGTCCTGCACTTTGTCACAATGACTGACAATAGGGGAAACTTGGAAATAATACAAAGATTCAACGCTCGCTGATAATGCCTGCATTGTGATTAGAGCAGGCGGCGAGCGTGTGAGGAGAATGCTAATTCTGGCCCCCACCCCCAGTTTCATACTGCTTTTGCTTTCAACAGCTGGGTGTCTGCGCTTGCTTTCTTAATCTTCACTCCTTGTGGCATTTTTAAACGCAGAACCTTTTTTTTTTTTTTTTTTTTGTTCCAGTGTGTTAAAGAGCCATATTATTACAAATGCAAAAAGAGGCAGTATCGTGCAGAATGGTAAATTCTGCCAGCGGCGCAAGGCACTGCATGGTGAGAAGTGTCTCTGGGTGGATGTGCCCTTCCCTCCTAAATCCCAACCTTACCAGGGTACCTCACCAGCACCTGAAATAACAGTAAAAACATTCTGAGTGGTACTTGCAGGAATGGTATGAAACCCAGCAACCACATGTGAATTTGCACGTGGAGCGGAATCTTGCAGAAGGGCCTTGTAAAAAATGATTACAGAGAATTTTTTCCTTTATTTTGCATTGACTTGCAATAAGGGTTTAAGATATAATTGCTGACTCGATAGGGTATTGACACATGAACAGCAAGAAAAACTGGTTGCAGCAACTTTCATGCTCTAAAGCTCCTCAAGTTTTATCAGTGTTCACAGCAACAACATCAAAGACCACGGACTCAGCCGCATAATTAATTGGGATGAAAAGAGAGGCCCTTTCTGAGCGCTCCAGCTCTCCAAGTTATTTTTCTGGGTAAAGAATAGGGGGGTAAAACCCCCGGCAGCAAGAACCAGCAGGTCAAACATCTCCGCCTCTTCCAAAGGAACGAAAGCAGCAGAATTTCTCCCATTTGTGTCAATGTAAGAGGAGCGAGCGGCTCCGGCTTGTGTCCCCTGCCCAAGGACAGGCCAGCGGTCCCGTTCCGGGCTGTGCAGGATGGGACAAGCTGTCCCCGAGGGTTTCCCCTGTGGTGACCGGTGCGGCACGTGCTGCATCGCCGGCCGGGATGCAGGAGCGGGCATCGGGCTGCAGCGAGCAGGGCGACGGCACGTGGCTGCAGCTGCTGCGGGGGACGCGGGCTGCAGAGCGCGTAATTAACCGCTCTGGGTTCTTGTGGGGGAAAACGGCAGCTCTGCTCAGAAGACAAGACTCAGGCAAGGGGCAAACCACCACCTTTGCTCCGTCTCCCCTTCAGTTCTGCATTTTTTTACGGCTTCTCCCAGGAAGAGGCTCATGAGACAGCTATAGCGCTGAGCTCAGCAGATAATGCAAATTCCATTTTTTCCCCATTTTAAAAATGGAGGAGTGCAAATTTCTCTGAAGAATAAAGCTTGCTTACAAACTCAGAGGGTATTTATAATTTCAGAGCTCAATCTCACAAAGAGCCCACTTAATTTGATGCGCGCCATTACGCTTTAGAAGCTGGGCACTTAGAAGTGAAAATAAAATAAAAAAAAATTTCTGATGGAAGAAAAAGAATGATTCAGTTATCTAATTGGAACTAGCAATGTCTTTTTCTTTAAGCAAATACCAAATTTAAACAGACCCCGAAGGAAAGGCGGGCAAACCTCCTGCAGCCTGGTACTCTGCTGTAAGCCACTGGATCTTTGTATGAGGAGACGCACGATGCCAAAACTGGTTCAATGCATTGGAGACAAACCAGGGACCGACGCCGGTCTTGCTTACACCGATATAAAACTGAAAACGCCACGGGCTAGGGTGGAGTCCCTCAGAACTCAGTCACTGCTGCACCTGAAAGAAAACGAGACCAGATTAAAACAACTGGTAGGAAGTTATCTAATTTCCAGCGTTTGTGTGAGCTGGAAGCTGAGGTCGCTTAGGTTGCTTATATTGGCTTTTTACTGCAGTCAGCTAGCATTTTGTCTCTAACAAATATGGGCACACAGCTTGAAAATGTTTAATGAATTGGTACATTAATTTAAGCTCGATAACACGTTTCCATCCGTAACTGTAATACTGCTCCGTGAACACAAGTATGTGGTTTATTTGCTGAATATGGTTAATTTCAGGATGGCGAGTGAGGATGCAGGAGCAGGGTAGATGTTCAAATACATCCACACAATAAATGATGCATAGATTAGAAAGATGTCAGAAGTTATCCATTAAATAAAGCTCCACAAACATTGCAAGCTGAGGGAAAGAATGACTTTATTGACGTTGAAAAATCTCATCACTCACTTCATTTTCTTTAAAATGAGCAGTAAGAAAACCATATATATTTTTTCACTCTGTTGCTTTGGCAAGATGAGTTTGAACCATCAGCTTAAGGTCTCTGGACCTTTAACTTGTGACAATGGTGATGGAAGATGCAAGTTTCCTAAAATGTCTTAACAACCACAACAGCATATGTCCGTGTAGATATTAAAGATATAGTTGGTGAAAGTAATACAAATCCACAATGAGATTACAATCTAAACAGCTGGGAAACAATTGCTATGTTCAATCATTCAGGTGAAATCATTGCTGGCCTTTGGACTACCCATTACATTTTTTTTCCCTGGTTGTTTCTTTCTTATAATTAACATGTAGTACCAAGTACAAGATTTTTAATTTTTTTTTTTTTTAAAAGAGCACTCTTCCATATGGATTGCAATTATCTTTGAAATATTTTAATATTAAGAAAACAGCAAAAAAATAAAGACCAGTTTCATTTTTAATGTTCCAGTTTAATTAAGAAAGTGTTCAAGTAATTTAAAAAATGTAGGCATTAAAATACCAATTAAGCTTAAGGCAAGTTTTCCTATTAATTTTGATGACACCAATACAGGGGTGTCACATAGAGGTGACCCCGTAGAAACAGGTTGAGTATTACATTTGGCTACACTAGTGCTGAGAGAAAATAAATTATTTTGTGAAGATAACTACACCTATTTGGCTAATCCCAACAGGCTGAGCCTTGAGAACCACGGTGCAGTTCTCACAACAAGTAACTTAACAAACGTAACCTCCTTTCAAGGTTTTAATTACAATTTTAATTTCTCAGATGTCCACTTCGGGTGGCCAACTTGTTGAAAAGTGAAAATATTTAAACATAGCTTTAAGCGCGCAGGATGAACAAACCTGAAATCTATAGTTTGAAATAAAGGCTATTCTAAAGTGCAGTAATTATTTAAAAAATTGTTTATTGTTCTAATTCTGTGTTGGTGGCTAAATGATAAATGTACCATTTTATCACATTAAAATTCATTTATTGCCTGAAACTCTAATGCAGGAATAGTGCAAGTTTTCATGGGTGGCAGTAATACTAAGAAAGCAGAAGTCCATATGTCTGGTCTGAGTATTTACAATTAAAATTTTGTGGGTAGCTGGGCCCATTAAAAAGCTCAGAATAGATTACCTTGCAGCTACGGGAAGTATCCTTACCGACTCAGAGAAAGCAATTCTCGAAGCCAGTCTGGTTATGATGGATTTAAGTTAAATTTATCTCATTTCATTTTAGATCTTAAATTGGTTAATGAGGCTGAAATATGCTTTATTTCAGGGAAGTCGTACTGATGTGGACGAGGAACAGAATTTATGCTGACGTTGGAGTCAAGTGCAAATACCACCATCACTTCTTCATTACCGCGTTAACTGGTGTGATCTGTTCTGCTCAGTGGAACTCGAACAAAATGTCAGGTTCCTAAATGAAGAAGCTCCTGGCTCTCTGCGAGAAACAGGCTGATTGGTTAAAAGTACTTCAACCTTTATTTAATTCATGCCTTATAAGTGCTCTTTGGCAGGAGCTCTTGGGATCTGATCTTATGTCACACTTACTGAAACTCATTTAATTCTTTGCAGCTGAGGAGGGCACGGAGACGGTTATCGCACCGGGAAAATCTAATCCTCCTCTTTATCAGCTTAAACCCCAAACCAGGGAAGTCAGTTAGGATTCCTGTACTTACCTTAGTCCCATCCCCTGGCAACTTGTCTGGCAGTACAGAACCCTTTCCTTTTGGCGATGGCTTTTTGGGGGGAGGATTTCTTCCAGAGATTTAAGGGGACTTTGCAAGCGCCTGTCCACAGTCTCCTTGAATGCAGACCCCGTCCTGGAAATCTTGAAGCTGCTGCTCCTTCCCGTGCTTCAGTCAGCAACAAAGCCGTCAAGGCTGGGATTGCAAATATCCCCAGTGGTTGTTTCAGCTTCAGACGAAGCGAACGGAGCAGTTTGGATCCTCTGCAAACTCAGGCAGCCGCTGCCAAACCAGGGACCCTGCCGCGATGGTGCAAAGGGACTGTGGCCCCGGTGCCTCTGGTTCACGGGTTAATACCATGTTTTTATAAAGACCAAACTACTGCCATAGATTTCTAAGTGTTTTTCATGGATCCTTGATTAAAAAAAAACCCAAACCCAAACCAAAAACCCCATATGCTTTGTACTGAGGGGTGGGAAAAGACAAACCCCCTATATTTTGCCCTTATGAGCAGAACATGAAATAGCTTTGATGGAAAGCACATGCAGAATATGGGATTCAGCCTAAGGCTAAAGACAGAGAATCAGTGACTTTTATAGCTTTAAAAATTGGCTTTATGACTATCATTAAATTAAAGCATCTCTCCTCATAGGGGACTTTTGTTACATCAGGGTTTGCATATGTCTTAGCACAATTAGTCACCTCCAAAGTGCTGTCATCATAAAACTTTTTTTTTAAATTGTAACTTAAGAGAAGCAGAAAAAACCCCATTGTGAATGAGGAAGTTCAATAGGGGTGAGTCTTAGACCAGCCTGGTTAGATTTATGATGAATTCTTACCTATGTGATCCCCTTTTTATAAATTCCAACCTGAGCAACATATAAAATATATGGTATAAATGTTTCCTTTGAAAACTTTTGTACGCTTTGCGATTACATAGCTTAAGAAGTTTGGAAGCCTTGGGCAAGCAAGCTAACATATAAGAGGAACGCTTAAGAATTGTTTATATGCTTGATTTGTTTTACAGTGCATTTGGTCTTTAGTTTTGATTGGATTGTCTTACTGAAACATGAAGGGCATTTAGAAAGTAAGAAAGTGAATAGGAAACATTTGCAACTATATGCCCAAAAGCAAGATCTTAATGTCAGAAGTAAATTATAACAACTTACATTACTGATGACATACATTATAATTCAAAGCTTGGCAAACCACATCTAGGTTGTTCTTACCATGATCTGACAAAAATGTCTTTAAAGCCTTGTGTTTTTCAGGTTTACAGTAACTAGGCTTTATTTATGCTAGGAATTTCATAAATAGAAAGCAAGAATTACCAAAGACCTACCTACATTTTCTAAAGGCTGCTGAACCTTGTAAAAATTAAACCATTTATGCCAATAATGATAAGGGTAGGATGGTCCCAGGGGTAAGAGCGATTTCAGCCATCATCTTTTACCATGGCATCTTTGGGTGACCTTGAAGTGTTTTCTAGGGACGGATCTATGAAAAGATTTAGGTAGTTGTGTCTAAACTTGTTGCCTATGGCTGCAGGTATCCCAGGCCTGGAAGCACTTCTGGCGATGTGGGATGTGCAAATGTGTGAAGTTTTGCTTGTGAACAGCAGAGAAGCACGAGACTTCACGCTCCCCCAGCACATGGCAGCTCTCTCCCATGTGCATCCTGGAGGATTTTCCAGCTCAGCATCTCCCCACAGGGACACAGTCTTGCAGGAGGCTTTGGCCCAAGCTCAGGATTCACAGGGGATGGGCAGGAGATGAAACCTTCCCCAGTCCCTCATCCATACATGCAAAACCAGGTACAATGCTCAGGCAAAGGGCGCGTTTTGGCTCGCTGCTGTCTCTGGCAGCAGCCCTGGGCAACGGCAGGAGCAGGGCAGTTCTTTCTGCGCAGCCCGTTGCACCGGCCGGGGTATCCATACCCGCTCCTCGAATGCGACTGCAGCCTCCAACAACCTGCAGTCCCTGGACTTCCTGTGCAAAGGGTGATTTCCCCCTATTCCGTAATCCGTAAAAGATTTCTTTTCCATGGATTTGTCTGATCTTCCCCAAACCCACTTAAACCTTCAACATCCACAGCCTCTTCCGGCAAGGAGCTCCAAAGTTAAACCACAGGTTTTGTGGGGAAAAAAAAAAAACAGAAACATATATTTGGTTTTTTTAAAACCCATTCTTCTTTTGGGAGATGGACTGGAGAGTCCCTGCTCACTCTCTCCCTGCCATTCATGATTTTATACATTTCTGTCATCTCCCCCATCATGCTTTTTCCAAGCTGGAGAGTCCCAACTTGCCTCCTTTGTAACGGAAGCAGCTTAACTCATTCATCTCACAGGTGTCTGTTTCAATTCCTTTGCTTAAGGACATGGTTTAGTGGTGGGATGGCAAGGTTAGGTTAGCGGTTGGCCTTGATGATCTTAAAGGTCTTTTCCAACCTAGATGATTCTATGATTCTATGATTTCTCCAGTACAATTAAACCTCAAATTTCCCACTACAGTGACTTGACACCAAGTTTCTCTCCTGGGTGAAGAGAAACTCTCCCTCTGCTTCAGTTTTTATGTAAACAGGAGAGGAGAGAGAAAGCAAGAAGCAACAGCAGCCGCTTTCTGCAGGATCCCGTTGGGGCACTTACAGGAACGATGGACTTGTGTTTCAGTCCCTGCTCTGCTAAATACTCCACCATATTATCCTGATTATTCAGGGCTCAGGCACCTTTCACTCCGATGAACGAGAGTCTGGTTTAACCGCAGGGTGAATGACGATGAGGAGCAAGGTGATTGCTCCCAATTTACTCTGGTGGAAATGGCTACCACTTTAGAATCAGGCCCACTGAACAACCAAAAATAAAAATATTCACAGCCCTTAAACATAATAAGTCTGATTTGTCTTCATTTCATCTGCAATCAGTGAGAAACAACCCAGCTGAAGTAAGCCTGAATGAAACATGAGATGGCATATTTAGGTTAACAATGGCTGAATTACTCTAGGTTGAGATTTCAGTGCAGGATTTTAGTAAAAAAGGATCTATGCTGTCACAGTACCCTTGCTGGTGCTGCAAGCTCCTGGCACGAGTGCCACAGCACGGTCACAGCAGCCCCCAGCAGACGGGGATGCAGTGGGACTGGAGAGGACAACCCCTCCATGGGCGGGGGGCATCTCGTGTTGCCCACCAGCTCTCAGGGCTGCAGATGTTTTGAATCCGCCTGGTTCTGAGCATTTCAGAACTCCCGAACTTTTCATCAAGCCCGAATTTACACCTAGTCTATAACTAAACGCCATAGGGGTTTTATTTATTCTGGAAGTGCACACATACCAAACTAGGTCTATTCTCTCAGTAGAGCACAAGGGATACTTGTTTTAAAATGCACACAATATTATCATCTATGGAAATCCTAAATATCCCTGAGGAAAGTCCACCAAAAGTAAATAAAATTCAGTAAACTAAAATCCATTAAAAAACACACTATCTACCTTTAAAAAGAATACCTCTCTTGTCTGGAAATGTCTGCCGATTATGTTGGCTGTGAAGTAGCCTTCTGCTTCCGCTCTGGTTTGTACAGACAGAATGATGTGTGTGTGTACGTGCATGGAGCTTGTTCACAGCATATGCACAATAACTCTGCGCTGGGCTCTGCTGGCCTGAGTGAGAAATTAAAAGGGAGTCGTCAGATGGAAAATTAAAAAGCGGCAACAGTTCCAAAAACATCTATTTAATTCATGCTGCTTATAACCCCCTGAAAAGAAACTAATGAAAATTCCTGAGAAATCTTACCACTCTGAACACCCATTGGTGCTATCATGATTTGCTGTGCTCTTTACATGTGCTTAAACTTCTAGAAGCAAAGCCTGGGCACAATATTTCAAGGCACTAAGCTCTTAGCGACTAATGGAGAATGTTGTTATCACTCACTAACCGCTTCTTTTTCTGTTTGTTTTTATTAGTTTTTTATTGCTTCCTTTACTATGATAGCAGCAACGCATCAGTCCTGTGCTCCATGGAGCAGGATCCAGTAATCATACTTAAATCTGAAGCCTCAGGATGCAGTCTTGAATGTGAGGATACCAAGATGAAGCTTTCCATCACGAGAACTGTGTCTGTCTCCTCCTAGATCCACTGAGGCATCCTCAAAGCAATGGGAAGGGCAGCAAGGATGGGAAGAAACTCTCCAAGTACATAGCTTGAAATTCCTGTCCGAGTTCTCCTTTTGTTGTTATTGCATCTGGATATACCAAAGGCATGTTTCTTAATCCAGAAATGGTCCTTGCATGCCCTGTGAGACTGTGCTTGACCTTTCATCAGCAGGAAGTCTTAATAAATAACTTAAAGGAAGAGCTACACTTCTTTCAGGGAAATATATTGAAAAATCACCTTGCTTTTTCCAAGGTACCTAGGCAGACTACCGTTCTGGTTTTACACTCTAACATCACATTTACTGAAACAATCAAATCTTTCATCTGCATATGAGAGAAATTTTTCTTTTTGAATTAGCCTCAGAGAAATGGTCACTGGATTCAGACTCTGGGCAGACGGAACATCTCCCTGTTCTCCCAACACCATGAAATGGCACCGTGGAGAGGAGGAGCACACACCAACACAAATACCATCACCCGCTTTTCTAGCACGTGGAAATAAGGTGACTTGGCTTCAGCTTGTCTTGCTGAAGACTTACAGCAGCAACTGCTCATAGGAAGGAAATAATGTTTGGTGATTTGCTACTATATGATACTTTATGTAAATACATGTAAGCTAGACATTGACATTAATGCCATTTATTAGCATCAACATTATTAAACCAAGAATGAAGACCTTTCGGTAAAATCTCTTTATCTAGTCTAGCATGTAAATACAAACAGACAAGTATTTCTTTAATATATTATTTAAGCAGCTAAAAAACTCCCAAACCACAGTTACCCCAATGATGTGACACGCATCAACTATCCTCTCAACAGGTTCCCATAAATCTTAGAATTAACCTGTGTGGCATGCGACAGATTTGTGATTAGAAGAAAATTAACATATTCAAACTCTGTTATGCAGGCATGATCTGGATCCAAAATGTTTAGTGTTCTCTCTTTGATAATGAGCCAAATTTGATACCAGTGCTTCTTTAGATTAAGGAGTCCCAAATTCAAACAAATTTATACTGATAACAGAGGCTACTACCCACCTTGAGAGCCAAAGCACAGCAATTCTGCAGACTAGGGCTTTTACCTCTGGAGACTCTCAGTCTCAACCTGTATGGGAGTTCCTCTGGAAATCTCAGTCCTGCCACTTGCGGGTGTACACCCAAATTCAACGCTAGCTCGCAACTCATGAGGCAGGCAGCCTCTCCATCAGAAGCCCAGAAACACAGCAACAGCAGCACATCTGCAGGTCAAGGACAGATGAGCAGGCACCTTAAATCGCACTCACCAACACCATGCCTGCACGGTGGCAGGTCACCTTCAGCTTGGAAAAACCCCACCAAATCCCTACAACAAATTTAAAAGGAACTCGGCAGCTCTGGAAGTAGATTTGCCACAAGACAAGACTTTGCATGCAGACAAGCTTTTGCCAAGACCACGTCATAGTTTTTACTCCTCAATGTTAATAGTAAAGAGTGAATTAATTTAAATGATCCTCAATCCCTATGTGTCTTAGCCTGGGGATTTTGGGTGACGGGGACCCATGGCTGGTATTTGTCCAGTCAGTCTGGAATGACCAGCTCAGCAGGAACGGTCAACAGGGTTTTTTACTCTCTCCACTTCTCATTTCTTCAAAGAAGAATGCTGTTTTAAGAGATCAGGTTAGCGGCACACAGTGCCTGCACGTAACAGGAACCTACCTTGACTGCAATTTATGGAAGAAAGCATCCAGCCCATGGAGATTACATCACTTTCCTATACTAGGAAGGAGTTCAACAACAAACATAAGAATCTGCAAAGATCTAGTAATGACAAGAAGGCCCATTTGTAAGTGACTATATCCATGTCCATTCTGTTCAATGCTGACATTTTCGTCAGAATCCTAAATATCTCTACCACCATCACACAAAGAAGCAACTTGAAAAAGCTTCAGTTCCTACATTGCCTTACACAAATATTTAATTCTTAGGATGAGAATGTCTAAGAAATACCAATTTAAAATGGAGAAACTATAGAAGCCAGTGGCTTTGAAAGTGAATGAAGTTGGTATGAGATGAGATGAGATCTTTGCCGACTGGGATCTGTCAACATTTATGCAATAACATCTGACTGTTCAGGACATAATGCCAGTTCAACCTGTATTGGTGACTGAGAACCCCTTGGAGCCTTGTCACTTTTATTTCTGTAAAAGTTTTCCATCAATATATCCCTAGTACAGATATGTTTAACAAGTGCAGTAAAAAACAAGTCAAAATAAAGCAACATGCTCTGCCTTTTCCCCAAATGCACAGGAAAATCAGAAGCCATGAAGCTTCTCTGGATTTAAACACAGCTAACTGAAACCAGTTTGCTGCAGAGGATCAAACCTCATAGATTAAACTTTCTAAGAGTCCAAAAATGTAACAAACACTAAGCTTACTAACCCAGACTTAGCAGTCATTTACTATGATGTATATTGATTAAATTTATAAGCCTCAGGGTTCACTGATTCAGCATACAACAGACAATCAGAGCAGTGAACAGAATTACGGAAAGAAGGGGAGATACCAGATGGAAACACATCAGTCAGCACAAGCCTTCACAGGCAGAACATGGGCCAACCCAAACTTTCCTCCACGGAGGATCTAGGTTTGATGCCTGTCTTACCTGTCACAGGTGTGACAGCTTCCAAATCTTGAGACAGAATTCCAGGCATGCTCTACAGCAAACATTGGAAACAGATCATCTTCTGTCTTCTAAACAGCAAAGGCTGTCCTAGGAAAAGCAATCATTTTCCCATTCAGCATCCATTGGTAGCTGAGGAAACCGTGAGTTATTTGTCTCTTCCAAATGCTCAAAAATACTGCAGTGTTTCAGAAGGCCCAATAGTGGGATCAAGGGCTCTACAGATATGCAAGCACTACCACTGTGTCCATTACACAGCTGATAGCATTTATGATCACCAGCTAATTGGGAAAAAGCAAAATGCACTTTTGTGGCTGCTCTAAAGCACCAATGTTTTCATTTGATTATTTTTTTAAAGAAATAAAACATATTTACACAGTATGTTAAATCTGAAGTAAATTTCCACTTGTTCTGTGAAAATTGAAAGTCAAATGAAAGGGAACTAATCTGGGTGTCTTACTGTGGGAGAACCTGCAGTGTGAACTCAACCAAGCTATTAGACACTGGAGAAACCACATGGGAGGGAGCTGCAGGAAATGAAGCTTCCTAAGTTCCACTGGTCACAGAATGACTCGTTTCTTTCTTAGTTAGGATTAGCCCTTGTATGAGCAAATGGAAAAGCTGTGAGAAACTCCAGCAGGTAACTAATTACAGAATGCAAAATCAAACACAGCCCATCAGATATGTTCTCTACCCCTCTTTGAGTATGAAAGTGTACTCCAGTGCTAAAAAAAAAGAAGACAAAAAAAAATTCAAGGCATCTCCACGTTTCCATTCATTTGCTGAAATTATTCTTTTTAAAATAACGTGGCAAGAACTGACATTTTGTGAATATATTAATTCCTTTTACCAAACTGCAAATGCCACTTGCATAGGGAGGGAAGGAATCATGAGCCAGATGCAGAAAATTGCTCCATTTGCTGGTAGTGTAGCTATTTATATGTTGACAAACAGTTGTGCCAAGAGCAGATGGATATTTTCTAGTATTGAAGAACTGCTAATTGTTTGCTGCTGCTGTTCCTTTCAAGTTCATGGGGGAAAGCCATTGGTGTTCTGCAGAGCAACGCATGAAGAAACCGGTTCAAGTCATGCATTTGGCAAAGTGGCCTCGCACCTCCTACGATGGCATGGAGGATGCCCTGAAGCAAGAAGATGCTCAGCCAGATGTCAGCTTCACAAGTCTCAGCAAAGCATGACCAGGGGCAGTAGCACTTCCCAAATCTTCTGCAAGTCCTTCACCAAGCCGTACGACTAATTCAGCACAGAGTCTGATAAATATCACATGCCTATAAAGATTTTACAAAGCCATTTTGGCTTTTTCTCACCCTCATTTTAATTATGGGGAAATATAAATGTACTTATCCTAAAATGCTGGAATGATATCTATTTAATCTGACAAGGAAAAGGCATCTTTCCATAAATCTGTATATAAATTATCTCACGGCTGCTTGTTTATATATGAGGTTGAGGCATGCACTGTCCGCTTATTGACATATCGAATCACATTACAGTGAAATGTAAAAAATGTGACGGTAGATGAAGAGCAGGAAATACTTTTTTTGCAAACTGAAGTGCTCTTGTCCCACTTTTGTAAAAAAAATAAAAAGAAAAAAAAGAAATTCAGGCTCATGTGTCTTCCTATTCTTATATATATCAGTACTAAAGTACAATTTAGTTAGCTTAAAAAAAGTTTCAAATCTGATTTATCTATGAGACACACTTCACAACACAAACCAATTTTGCTGTAGTAATACCATGTCAATATTTTTTGACAGAAGACAAATGTTGTTATTATTTTGCCATTTCTTACCTTTGTAAAAGTTTAGAATTTTACAAAATGACTCTTCTTTACATGTCAAAATGGTAAGTTGTTGGAAAGAAAAAAAAATTGGACCCATTCTCATATCTATTGACAGTGATGGATTCTACAGTTCAGTTAAAAATGATTCTGGCACAATATCAATGTTTAAAAAAATAAAAAGTAAAACATATTTTTTAATGGATATGTGAATTTTTCCTATATAAACTGAGGAAGATAAAGCAGGAAAAAAATACCAGAACTATTTTTTGTTGTGTCTTGTGGTATTAAAAATGATTTATCTGTATAGTGTCTGCTGGAGCTATTCGTGCAAACCTGTGCAGACACACATTCCTCTCCATAGTGGTGATCTTCAGAAAAAGTTGCCTTTTTTACTTTTGTATTCCTTCTCTCCTTGCCCCCTACTATATTATGAAGGACAAATATGAAATATCATCTCTGCTTTACATTTAGTTTAAGAGATGACTTTTAAAACTGGCTAAACCTCTTGAAAGTAAAATATTTCCAGATTTTTGCTCTGTCATATTTTTAAAATTTCTACAATGCTTAATAAATATTATGTTGAGGCACCATGTCTTGCACTTTGATATGGATCTCCCTTTGTGCTAATATATTCTTGTTTCTGTCTACAATTATGTGCTAACATAAAAGCATCCAAAGACATGAAACAACCTCTTACCTCTGCTTTAAGCTGAGAAAGAGGTGATCTCCAGCATTGAGCCATGGGATTATCAAGTTATAATTTGCACAGAGGGGAGCAGACTTTCCCAGCTGATGTCCAGATGTGCAAGAAGCCCACCAGAAAATGTCGTAAGAAAGACAATTTACAGTTGCATTCCTAGGCAAGCCGGGATTAAAGGACGGGATAAAGTAACTGTATAATAACCAAAGAGTAGCTGTGGACAGAAACCCAAATGACTTTATCCACCGAGTTAGCCACTAGTCAATCGGTACGTTACTCTGTAATAAAACGTGGTCAATTTTGACCTTTGCAGAACGTGTATGAATCAATCCAATGACTTGTTAATCTAGCCAGGTTTCAGAAATATTCCTCCCACTATCAAGAATGCGCAAGTGGCAGTTTATAGATTACTTACGGAAAGACCGACACTGGGGTTTGGTATTTAAGCCTCAAGAGTGCTAAGCCAAGTTACTAGTGAGCTGAATGCAAAGATATGACTTCAAATATGGATATTGAATAGCAAATATAAATATGCAGCTATATGATATCTATATTTGACTGAATTATGCAGGCCAGCTTCAAAAAGCTTTGAGTTTGTGGAACAGAAAGACCTCAAAGGCCATTATGATGAAATTTAACCAAAGTTACAGTACTTATATAAATATTCACACACTTTTTTTTTTTCTTTAGCACTGCACTAATTCATTTTTAATTATAAAAAATCAAAGGCAGAAAAAACATTGTACATTTTATTTCAAAGTAAAGACCACAGAATGAAAGTCTAAACATTTTCACTTATCTAAGAACCAGCTGCACTGAAATCAGTGAAATTATTTTTGTGCTTTTATTTATATTGCAATAGCTATACTGGCCTAAAACTGACACGAAGGAAGAATTAGGCCATATATTTAAGTTCAACACATTCTATGGTTCACTTTCGTGCTGATTATTTTGATACGTTTCCCAACTCCATGCTGTGTAAGTAATTGTGGATTATTATTTTACATTGCAGCAGCAGCTATATGATATCTTCCTCAATTCTGGTATAAAAAGAAATGCAACCTGTATTCTGAACTCTAACAACAGTCTTCATTTTACCTTAATCCTATGCATTATATAAGCAGAACACTAAAAAAATTACCTTAAAAATAAATTACCTGAACCTTAATCTGAAAATTGTACAATAACACAATGACAGTATCTCAAAGAATTTAGAAATTTTTTTTTGTTTGTTTCCCGTCTTTATTTCCTTCCTAGCGTTGGCAGAATGTCCCACAGAGTACCTTGCATACATTCTCAGGTGTGAGCTGGGGATACTGCAGGGTCAGTGAAAAGCAGGGAATATTTCAGTGCTTGTTCCTGTAAAATTACCATGCTTCTTTCCTCTTTTTATCTTCCACCATGAGATGCTAAGCAGATGATTTTGCAAAGACTTATGGACCCATTTAGTTTGAACCATGCCACATGTTCCTCCAACTTCAGCAGAATTGCTCACATACTGAATTTAAGCACATACATAGCTGTTTTCTGTATTGAATTTATTGGCAGTTTTCCCTGCATTCATGCGGGGTTTAAAAACAACCAGACAACTGAAACACTAATTTTTATATAGAATAGAATAGAATAGAATAGAATAGAATAGAATAGAATAGAATAGAATAGAAAAAATAAAATAAAATAAAATAAAATAAAATAAAATAAAATAAAATAAAATATCTGGCAAAGTGGCTCACGTGCTGCAGTAATACCTAAGACATTTAACTTGATTAGACTGGAGCGGGGCACGATGGCAGCATGTATTTACCCCTAAGCCTTTTCTGTATCTTCACAACAATTTTCCCATAGTATTCGGAAGCACATAGAGCCGTGCTAGAAGAGAATTTTTCTCAGTATCTTGAGACTTCTAAACAATGTCTAATGTTTATTTTCCAAAACCTTTTTATTCATCTAGATATGAAAGTGTTGTGTTTTCTGTGCACATAGCATGGTACTTGGAATCAATGCTATGTGTCTGATTCCCTTCTTGAATCTGTAAAAAATTATACAAAGAAATTAATTTGTACTGCAGCCTCTCTGACTGAAAGTAAAGATTTGTGCACAGCAAACTGTATAAAAATTAAGCACATGCATTTATCTGATAGCTAATGATATTAAGTCATTTTTGAGACAAGCATATGCTTTGTATGATAATTTTCCTATTGTTATGATTCCTACCAATTACTCCTCATAAAATATAACTGTGATTTTCTATTTCCCTGTTCTATTTATTTGCAAAATGCTTTTTGAAAAGCTAAGAAAAAAGGTAATCAAATTTGCATCTTTGTAGCAGAAAGGTGGTTTTGCACCCCATTCGTTTTACTAGCAATCAAAAATCCACACAATCAAATCATTAAAAGTTTTCTAGAATTTGGTCTCTGCATATACAAAATAGCATTTCATTCCTCACCATAAAAATTGCGTCCAATACAAACTTTCCCATATCCTTCTACTTTTAGTAAACTAATATGTATTTCTAACCCCCAAGTTCGTGTTCTTCCCTCCCCACCAACCTTAGCACATTGCTGCATAGAAACCGGTTCTGCCTGACACAGGGAGCAATTAATTCACACTGCCAAACACAAGAGGAATGTAATGCTTTTTCAAATATCAAATCAGTCCAATTTCATTTAGACTTAAATGATTTTTCTGGTCCCTCTTCATGTAGATACCTCTGCAGTCAATTAGCATTGTCACTTTTAATCTGTAATACTCAGATACTGGTCATTTCCCATTAGAGTCTTATTAAATGGATTCTTATGGTCAGATAGAACCTTCTGCAATGTAATATCTGAGGAGAGAAAACTGACAGTCATTATGCAGCTGGCATTTACTAAAAGGTTAGATATTGCAGATAACCTTAATCACAAATTACACTGAACATCAGTGAATTAGCTCACAACTTTACAATTCCACCTAAACAGCCAAGTTTCCCACCCAACACTCTTAGAATATTACTCAGTTAACCTTAACCATCTATATGTTTCCTAATTAAAATGTTTTTAGGCTTTAGAGCATCTGACCACATCAGACTGCCACATCAGGCAGAGAAGCCTGCTTCAAGAGCTTAGGGTTCTGCTCCCTGCAAAACCCTATTCCCGTAAGCTGTGGACACGTGTTCTCTGCTGGATCCATCTCCGCTGCCCCACCTGCTTGATGAGAACCTGTTATTGCTGAAGCTGCCTGTGCTCAGTGATTCATTTGGAGAAATCCCACAAGCAGCTCAGCCAGCAGGCTGAAGGGAGATAACTTCTGGCAACAAGAGCCGCTGCAAGCAGCTGGCCAGTGACTGCTTCAGATGTGCTACTCGTTCCTGGTACAAAGCTCACAAGGAGTCGCTGTCTCTCAGAGTGATTGTTCCTATATGCAAAGGTGACAGAGCATAGGAGCCCACTTCACGGCTTTTGCTAGACAGGAATCCTCCCTGTCTTGTTAAAAAGACACTTAGTATACTCTAACCCAAGTAGAGGACAAGGATAATTTTTTAATGAAATCTTGATATTGGGTGAGATTTTTTATGACAGGTGAGTTTGGGAAAAAAAAAAAAAAAGACTCTGTAAAGCCACATAGAACTCCTTTGAGCATAAATGAATCCAGAGGAAATGATGTGTTGGCTAGGATGTTGGTAAATGCAGAAATCAATATATCCATCACTTGGCCTTAAATAGTGACAGTAAAACTCAGGATGCAGGAAAACCAGGTGATAAAACGCCTGATTTGATTATTTGATGCCCTTCAAACTCAATAGAAACCCATTGACTTAATGAACAACAGAGCAGGTTTGAGTGACCAAAGTGCTTGAATCACTACTGGCTTAATGGTATGAGATCATGACAAAGATTATTAAACAGCAATCTGGATATTACCGGGAATACTTGAACCATTTCCCAGGGGCATGAGTAAGTATCTACTAATTATTTTGTTGTGGTGCTTACGGGTATGATGGCAAGTATAGGTATGAGGGCTTAGCGGCAGGGGCAGGGAGGATATAGTTGGGTTGTGGTTTGTGGTGTGTCTTCTTTTAAGACTGCTTGCTACAGGGACAGCACTTTCCCCTGAAAATTTTATGTGCTACATAAGCAGTTAGTGAGTGTCACATAACCACAATGACTGACTGCTGACTCTGCCTTACGTCTGCATCTGGTCACACTCACAGATGTTCAGCCTTGAAGAGGATGGCCAGCACTACCGCTGCCCGCCCTGTGTTTCTCACACAAGTACGTAACTTACTCCCTGACGTTTCCCCTTGAAGAAGGGCCGCCCTTGCCCTAAGGAGGTGTACCTTGCACCATTATTTTTGTTTCTATAGTGGAGGAGCAGAGCTGCGACACAGAGGTGAAACTAAATGACTCAAGGCTAAATCTGTGGCAAAATGGGGGAACCGATCACGGATCTCCATGCTCTCATCCCTAGAACTTCCTCCCACTGCAACTCTAGAAAATAAATCATTTATGCAAAAGCTAACTATTAATTAGTTACTGCCAGTCACTGTTTCCACACATCACATATTTTCATTATGCAACTTTATTAAAATATCTCTTTCATCCTGAGCAGTGCATGTGCAAATTTTTTTTTCTCCTCCGATTTGTTTAACTGATTGCCTGCCTGATCAATCCTACTGATTGTTTATCTCTGGTGGCATAACAGCACGCACGGAGCTATGCTGCAAACTGACAGGCATCTCACTGTATGGAATAATTCAATGCCTCATTAAAAAAGAGAATTAGACGTGGCTTCAGAGATTAGTGCCAAGAGAGTTTTGCCATTTTACATTCTCATTGATGCGAACTGTAGAGACATGTAGCGTTGATCAGCAGGATACGATTCAAAAGACACCACAGAGGTCAATGTAACCTGGCCTGTGTAGGCTTTCTCACGGGTTACAGAAATTTGTGTGGGTTTGTTTATTGCTGAAATGCCTTCAAAATACCCCTGTTTACAGAGTATTAATGTGACCCAGGAGAGAAAAAATGGAATAAAAGTTGAAAGCTCAGCATTAATGCTGCTCCTCGTGCTTACACATTAGAATAATTTCTGTCAAACTTGAAGACATTCTACTATCTATAACACAATGCAGTTTGGTATAGCCTTACTTCGGCATGCTCTACAGCTAAGTGTAATATACTTGAAATCTGGTTTGATTTTATGTTCCAGTGGGATCTACAAAACAAAGCAAGGGGAAAAACTTTAAACAACCTCCAGTTATCTCCTTCTCTGCCATGTGGTTTTCCTATAACTTCCTATCAGGGATCAGTAATAGTTCATTTGCACATTGCAATGTCATTAGCACGTTCACATTTTGAGGCTATCAGAGTAAATGTTATACTAAAATTTTTGTTCTCTGCATCCTTTTAAAATCTCTGCTTGGACCTTGAATTGAAAGCTAGCAAACCGCCTAATATCCTGCCAGCTTTCCTTTCTCAGCACACATGGGGTTTGGGAAGGGATGTATGAAGGCAGCCTGACTTTTCTAGCTGTGAGGACTGACTCAGGTCTCCGGGAGGAACCTCTTTCTATTGGCCTGTCTGCAAACACAGGAGGAGAGGACAGCGATGCACCGAGAAACCCAGCTACGTCCTTGCAGACTGTGTGGACAGCAGGCAGTCAGTCACGTACTGTACGGCCCGACTCATTAGTAAAGCTCATCACGGTGGGGAAAGGCCACTTGCAACGCCCGTTGCAGGGCACCAGGACTTCTGCTCTGTTGTCGTACAGAAGAAGGAGAGTCTCTGCCTGACTCGCTCCAGCCCACAGGCTCATGATAACCAGAAGGCATATCTTTGTGTACAAGTAATACAAATATTACACAGCTCACTACAGGGAATGAGAATGAGAGACTAAACTCTAATACCCATTAACAAATAACCACTGTTTCATTAAGTTGTGCGGTGAGGACTGTGAGAAACAGAAAACCACAGTGATTTAATATAGATTTCTAGTTGGAACATTATGATACCTGTAGAATACTTTAGTAAATTACTGATGTCAGTTGTATTTCTCTTTGAGACTAGGGAAATAGGTTATTGGCACAATAAAACATCTAGAGGCATTTAAAATGTCAGTCTAATAGCAAGAACCAGTAAGGCTTTTAATTACCTTCTGTGCAATTTTTTTAATTGCTTCAGTGGCTGCAGTGCTTAGTGAATTCCTGACAGAGCAGCTGCAACTGACTTAATTTAAAACGTTTTTGAAGCTCGGGGAGGAAGTATTAAGAAATACAACAGAAATCCATGGAACTATGTGGGATATTTTATGTGGTGCATGTGAGGAAATCTTGGGCTCGGTTTGCAATATGGGTAAGAATGGTTTGAACAGCTTGAACGGATATCCACGTCAGCATTCCCCTGGTCTGGGTAGAAGATGGCGTTGGCTGCCTTTTGTGGGAGCCATGCTATGGCACTTCACTATAAAGAAAGCAAACCCTATCCCTCATGGCCCTGGCAGCTGTGGGGAAAAGAACAGAGGCTCAAGGAAAAGGCTGAAAGCCAGAAGTAGTCCCAAGACCCTGGCATATCAAACAGAAATTACCTTTATCTTGCAGATGCACTTGCAGCTCTTGAGATCAAACTCTTGTTTGTTTGGTTTTTTTTCTTCAAGAGAGAAAGCTATTCTATTAACAGGGAAGAAAGTGCATGAAAATTTTCCCCTAATAAAATTTAGTTTATAAATAACTGGCACACCTACCCAAGGGCTATCCCCAGTGATCACAGAGGCAGACGTGAAGAATACCATGTAACCAAGCGACCTTTGTTTTTTTCCAGCGGAGACGGGAAATGGCCACTTGGCTGGAAATGCTGCCTAAACCCCAACCACCTCAGCTGCAGCTATATGCTGCCCATAGCGTGAAAGTGGCACATGGGGAACATGGTTTCTCTTTGCCCTGGCCAACCCTTTGGCAGCAGATGCAGGATCAGATTGTCCTTGCCGGGAAGCAAGGTGACTGCAGCAGCGCGGCATGGTGCCCATGCACATCCTGGGCTAGGCTCTTGCCATGCAGACTATACATTCCTCTATACATTCCTGCCCTCTCAGAGCACAACCTAGGGGACATTTCCCTGCAGGGCTGCAAAGACTCAGACCCACCCAAACCCATGTGCCACCTCCAGTGAAGTTCTCCCATCCCTGCCCTCTCCAGCCTTGGGTAACCAGCTTGGCTCAGCCACTTTGGCAGCGCTGACCCATCCAACTCACTGCCACCGCTGTAGGCTCCAAACAACGGGAGCAGCAAGGTCCGGCTGTTGGCCCAACGCTGTTGAAGCTTCCTGGCAGTGGGAGGCTGGAACTGGGAAAATCACAGCAGAACTTCAACCTGTGGTGCTCCGGCAGGGCAAAACCATATGCTTTCAGGTTTATTTCATACTACACTGCACTCTGTGAATAAAATGGACTTTTAATCCATTTGAAAAACCACACGGGGCACAGATCCATCTCACAAACCTCTCTTTCCCTCCTGGGGTTTATCTTGATTAGGCTGTAAAAATGCATCATTGAAAAGGATTAGCTAACATGTTTTAGCATTTTTTCAAAGGGTGAGTCTACCCTACAAAAGCACAGCGGTATCATATTCTGACTAGAATATGGTTAAAGGAAACTTTTTTCCTAATAAAATTGCATGGAAGGTATTGTACTCTGACACATACAAGAAGGTGTGGACCTCAGCCACACATTTGGTACACAAACTAACACTATCTAATATACTTCCATAAACATAGTCAGGAAAAATTCTCAGAAACGTGATGTTTATGAGGACACATCATGAAAACAGAATAGAATAAAATATTGCCTAATCCAGCGCACTGATTCTGGTGGACATTGAGTCACAAAATAAGACTATCCATGAAAAATTATTGGATTTATTGTTGTCAATGCTAAGTGGAAAAGATATGTATATTCTCGTTGCTAATTTTCATCTTCCATTGAAACGGGGAGAAAAACCCAGACACTAAGTAGAAACGCACTAGCAAACTTTCTAAACTGAGGTTTTAGTTAAATATCCAGAGTAGTCCTTAGAGTGAATATTTAATAGCAATTTTGAAGGTCAGCTATAGTCAGTAAACAGTTCTATAAATTACATTGAAAAATTCTTTTGATGAGTCCTTGCAATAAATCCTTTTTGTGTAAACTACAACATATTCTACTGGGCCCTTTCTGATTTCATTCATACTCACATAAATCAACAGAAAATCCATAGAAGTCAATGGAGATACATTGAAAACAGAAGCTTTTCATTTGATTTTTCTAGGAAGTGTAAATTCATTGCATCAGCTTTTCAGGATTAGTACAGTTTTGGGAGAACATGTGCTGGTGACAAAACACACCAGAAGATCTTATGCTCCATTAGTCTAAAAATTAATCCTTAACAAATATTTGTCATAATTTATAGTAATCTATTTAAAGGGGAGGGAGTGTCAGATTTTACTGAAGAACTGGATCACTATCTTTAATTTAAAGCAAAGTGAGATGATTTGATTTAAAGAGGGTTTTGTGGTTATTTTAATTCAGAACATGGAAAATAAATTTTAGCTTACGACTGTCTTATGGGACAGATTTTACCCTGCCTATTACTCCACGATGTCTTTTTTGTTTGTTTAAATATAAAGATTGCATATTGTTAGGTGTGCATACACATAAATGCAAAGAAAAAGCCAATATAATACTCTATGTGCACGAAATGCATCATCGTCATCAGAGCGAAGAAAGCATGGCCATGTGTGGATTTTTAGTTTGGATGTACTCAGAAAGTCTTCTTTAACTTGGCCAGTCATATGATCCTGTGTAAGCATTTCAATGTCCTACAGACAAATGCCTTTTCAGAATGATTTGGTCTCTCTTCGTTCCTTAGCCACCTATTTTCACAAAACATTCAGGACTAATCACTGATTTCTTTGTCAGCTTTGGTTGAATGTGTTCAAAAGTTGTTAGCAGGTGCACTGAAACTGGATGACTGCATCAGCCTTTTTTTCCAGAGGATCAGACTAAAATATTATTGTCTAATAGCAGACAGGCGGACACATGGGAAAGTACCTAGATATAAGTCTAAGGAAACACACACCTCTAGCACAGTAACATCCAGGCCTGTTGCACAGCTTGACAACATGCATTTAGCATCAATGTTTTTCTGAAAAAGAAATGCAAATCAGATACTAGTTTTATTTGGTTTAAATCAGAAGCATTCTGGTTTCTCGTTGCAATATCATTTTCATTAAAACTTTCATTGAAAAGTTTAGGCAAACAAAGAAATTTGGCAAATTGTGCCCCCCCCCCCCAAAAAAAAAATCAAAACCTCCTGTTAACAACTTATGAGTTTATGTGAAATGAAAATACCGAAGAGTAGGCATCAAAATCAAGTGATCAAGGTACATGAGAAGAAGTAGAAGAGGACGGTAACATCTTTACAATGAGAAATAACATTTAATATGATAGTTTGGGTTATGTTGTGCTGCAAAAGGATGCCCAGAGTCTTTAACAAAGGTGGGGAAAAATTCAGATACTTCTCCCAGATGTGTGGTGTGTTGATTTAATTAGGTGTTCCCTCTCGTGTCAGAAAAAAAGTGTGAAACCATTCAATATTTAAGTACTATGCTATAAATTTATATGGTAAGAGCTCAGAGGACCCTGAGATATAGGATAGGTTAGAATAATTTTTCATACTTAAATTCTGAAACTCATTCAAACACCATAAGCAGTGTATTGGAAGGCTACGTTTTTTATCTGGTATCACTGTTCTCATTCATTTATCAATTTTTTTTCATTACTAGCTTCATATTATAGAATTTTATTGGATCATTGAATAATGTTTTCTATTTTCCTCATTCTGATTAATGTGTTTATTGATGCAAAACCAACAGATATTAGTTTTGGGAATAAAAGGCAATACACTGAATTGAGCTTTGATGTTGGTTTCTTTACCAAAGTGTCTAAAAATAAGGAATGAAAATATCTGCTTCCATTTATCATTTCACCTACACAAGTTCCAGTATCCTATTATATGCAAGAGGTTTTGCACATGAGACAAAGGTTTAATTATCAGGTTGCTGCTAGAATTGTGATATATTCTCAGGTAGCTCTATTGCCTGTGATCTCTTAGCAGCATTTCAATGTTTTGATTTTAACCAGCGAGACACTTCATTTTACATCTCCAGAACCCTGTTAAATACAGTGAACAACAACCAAGTTTTTTATTGATCTTAATGGAGGTGTTCAATGTTAACTTCGTTTCACTCTGACATCCATTTTATTTCCTTTTATTCCTCGCAGTGTTTAGTTTGGCATAGGACAATACAATTCATCGAGGCTCTAATATGTTTAATTATGCCTGGTGGAAACATGTTTAAAATTCATTCTAGTTCTGACAGACATATAAGCCAAATAATTCCATAAAAAAGAAAACCCAACAACAGGAGATTCCACAAATTTCAATTCATTCCATGTAGTGGAAAGGGAGGGTAATCCCTTTCCCATCTGCATACTTTGATGAGCTATTTTAGTCCACAGGTTCCTAAATCTGAGGTTATAACTCCAAAAAGGCAAAGCCAGCAGCCCTGAGGCAAGTTACAATCAGCAAACTATATCAGCTAGCCCTCCCTTGGCACAAAGCTAAAACAGAAATAGACAAAACTGTGGTTTCCTGAAGACTTTTTTAAGGAAAAGGCCACCTGCCAGCTTAAAAGTAAGTTTACTATGCAACCAGCGGCACCAGCGTGAAGAGGATGGCTGTGCCCGTGAGATAGGCTGACCAGAGCACACTCAGAACAACCATCCCACAACACCTTTTCAATCAGCCTGTAGCCTTTCCCTCTTCCTGTTCAACTCGTAGGCCAGCTGCGCGCGCACCTTCCTACCGAGAGCGCTGTGGGCTAACAAGGCCTGATGGTGGGACGGGCAGGGTCTCCATGTACTTCATCGACCTTGCGAGGGGGCACCAGCTCATTTTAAGCCACTCTTCTCTTTACACTCTGATCTCTAACTGGCTTGACAGCTGCAATTAACCTCTCCAGCAGCTCCCAGGGTTTGTCCCTGCCAGGTGATATTTAGCAGGGTGACTTACTTTGCCCTTAACCCTTTCTGTGCTGGCCTTTTCAGCTATTTACTGAGTTGCCTTCTTTTTCATTAGCAGCCCAGTGACCTCCAGAATTTTAAGCAAGGCAAGCTGCAGCAGGGAGCAGATTCAGCTCAACACCCAGCACTATTCTTGGTAGAACCAAGTTCAACCACCCCTAATTTCTAGGACTGTGCAAACATATGGTGTAAAGTTGAGTAATGCTATGAAGAAATCCAAGAGGCAGAAGTAGATTTTTATATTAAAGATGTAATCAGCATTAATTTTACAAATTACGCTGTCCTTTGATATGTTTTGGGCATGCCTGAGAACTCCGGGTAATGCCACTTCCATTAGCTCACCACTGACTGGAATAACACATATTATTAAATGTGCATTTTGTTTGAAGGTAGAATTTTGCCTAAACGTGCTCCTGGTTTTCCATTTTCCTCCTCTATTTTCAGTCACAAATTTCCTTCACCGACCAGAAGATCCTAGAATTAATTCAATTCTTCTTTGCTCTTTTCCCTTTGGCTGTTGTTAACTTGACTGGTCATTCAATTTTTCTTTGTTAATGATTAGATTAACACTTTTCTTGTTCTGGGTTGTTTTGTGATCCACCTTCTCTAGCAATTGAAACTTTCCCACTTTGATGTGAGTAGTATTATAAACAGTACTCTACCTGATGGCCAGCTCCACCATATGGAGCAATAGAAATGCTTGGATCTCCTTTTGATTTATACTGCATACGACTAGTAATTCAATTCACTCCACTACTTGATTTGTTTTTCATTGCCAGTACACATTGGGATGAATACTTTAGGGATTATTTTAATGCAGAAATACCCAGATTGCTTTATTTATCTAGATATCAGCACATTCCCCAGTTTATGAACAGCTTTTGGTTTTATTGTTTATTCATTTACCTGCACTGAATTTCATTTGTCATTGGTCGGTCCCATAATCTAGTTGTCTTCCCAGATGTGCCATACTGTACTCAAGGGATTTTTTTCTGTATGCATTCAGTTGATGCTAGCATTACTACTTGGAGATTCAGCTTATAATTAAGGGGCATATTCCGCTGATGCCAACTGCAGCTTCCTCTGCACAGGTCTATTATTTCAATCTGTCACAATCTGGCATTAATGTAACGTTTGTGTTTCGGCATAAGCCCGGCTCCAACACTCATTATGAAATCTGAGTTTGTGACACACAAGCGCTAGAACTACTTCAGCTAGCTTTCGTTTTCACCTTTGACTTCAAAATCCCTTTTGGACTATTATGAAAAGTCTTCTAAGAATCTAAATACGATTACGTCTATGTCTTCCTTAATGACCAGGAGAGTAACAGTTTATTTTTCTTATTGAACTGCTATACCAGGAGTTAGTCATCCCCAGGTACTTTTCCCTGAAAGAGACACTCACGAGTATTTCATGGACACGTGCATGCTTAAAATTGCATCTAACTGTACTTTGGTTTTTGCCAGTACATTACAGTAAGCAAACCTACAGCATTCATTCAAATGTTTACAAAACCACACTTTTAAAATTGAATACTTTTAAAAATACTTTTTCCTACCAAAACTCAGTATATATAATACAGTAAACCTGAACAATATACCAATTGCTTTGCATTACCTAGAATTTTTATCATTTATGCTGGAAATACTGATTTCTCAGATAAAAGATATAGTCTTTACAGCTTATCATCCTCTTATTTTGGTGCTGCCCTGAATCACCAGGAATGAGAACTCTCCCTGATTGAGGTGCACTATGTTTTAAGTCCCTCTTATCTTCCAAAAGCGTTTAAGAGAACAGTCATGCCAGCAAATCTATAAGACAAGTAATTCTGTAGCCTTCTAAAATAAGACTTAAGGAAATTAATAAAAACAGGTAAAAAAGCTAGAGTATAAAAAAGGGGAAAAGAAATCATGTCACATGTAAACATTAAAATCTAGTAACACATTATCCAAAGTTGAGAATTTCCTCCAGCAAGAGCAATTGGCTACTCCTTGCTTACTATAAATATTTCCATTTGCTTTCACACTCTACAAAAGATAAATTTAGATAAAAAAGTCAGTTTTTCACAGACTTCTGAACAAACTTTTAAAAAAATCATTGTGTTTGACAAAGGTTTGATACTTCTTCCCTAATTTTATGCTGAGCATCTAAACACATTAGTACATTGTAAGGATTTACAAGAGCAAATAATCTCCAAATTTCAGTGTGATCCTCTACTATTCATGCATTTCTCTACTGTTGGAAGGTAACAACAGTTTTTATTGCTCAGGTTGTGTCCTTTAATGGCTTTGTCTGTGTATTGCTGCTATTCGAATAATTTCACATAAGAAGTAGTTATGTTCATTTAGCAATGCACCTGGTAGCATGGTGAGCAGCAATGTTTGCTAAGGCAACTGTGTCCACGCAAGAAAAAAAAGTGATTTCCACATCCCTTGAAATGTTACAGTGAGTAAATTATACTTTTCTGATGAAATAAAGTTATATAGGATAGGAATCTTGAATGAGAATATATGGCTGTATTAAACAAAAATATAAAATAATAAATGCAAGCAAATTTATGCAGGTAATTCCATAGACCTAAAGCAAGACATGTCTACTAAAATTGGACTTAGCTTCCAGTTTCACAAGCTTCATAACACAAGGAGAACTGAAGCACAAGATACAGCAAAGAAGATTTTTTACCACCAGTTTATGAATGGAAGATGCAGCAGGAAAATGGTGAGGATGTAATATCCAAAATATCCTATGCAACACAAATGGAAAATACTAAACAGATCACAATAAGCTGTGTTGCTTATTTTTGGCACTTTTTTTTTTTTTTTAAGTAGTCACTTTCCCTTACATATTCCCTACCTTCTGTGCATTTTTATGCTCATTATTATTTCCAGCATGACTTGCAGCTTCCAGGAGCAGAGCCTGGAATAGCCACTGAGGCTTTTTTGCTGCAAAACAAACTACATGAAGAATCAGCGCTGTATTATCTCTACAAACATGTACTCTTCCTTACTCATTTTGCAGTTCTCAATCTAGTGGATGTCAGGGTATTTAATATGGCCCATTCTTCATGGAGAATAGTCGTCCCATTTGCTGCTGTGAGATTGATAGTGCTGCGTGCTATCAATCCCAAAAGCTCTGATGCAGGCCATGGACCTCAACCAAAAGATTCCTTTCTGTGCTATCAATCTCGCAGCTCTGTATTCTCTCCAAGTCTTAAATCAGGCTGGTTGGTATCTTTCCTGTTTCTGTATTCCTGCATCAGCAGTCTGGCTAAACATGGTCATCATTCACTACCTCTGTTTCAGCAGTGGTTACAAACATAATACCACTTTCTGCAACGTTACACTATTATTATTGTCATTACTATTTATTTATATTACAATAGCACCAGTGATGTGATCAGTGCTTTCCAAGCCTAGAGAAAACCACAGACTCCATCCCCCCAAAGTGGAAGAGCCATACAGGGAGTTTTTACCAGAGCAGGGCTTTCAATCTTAGACAGCACTGATAAATATAAACTACAACAGTTTTTTGTTGAGTAACAGGCAACTGCAACGTTTGCTCCATTACGGATGTTGCCACCTTTCATACACTGACCTCCGAGGCACCACAAAGGGTTGCTGTATGTGGGAGTGGAAAGGCACAGGTTCCCCTGCTCTGATGGGAACACTGCTGGTTACTTTGCCTAATGGCCATTAAGTGGCCTCCTTAAATACTCTCAAAAGGCTTGACATGCAATGTGCTCCTGGAAAATATTTTGTGGAAATGCAAACCTTAAAAAAATTATTAAATCAGGTTTCTCATCTTCTTTTTTATATGGCTCGGTTCTGATTTTTTAGGCTAAGTGCATCCATAAGACGTCGTTTTTACAAACAGACACCCAATAAAAAAACATTTAGAATTTGGGTCTTGGGAGGTAAGAGAAATCTTCAGTTCAAAGCTCATGGTTCACACAGAGAAGAGATGAAACGTCCCTCGTATTCAAGTCTTAATATAAGCTGATAATTAAACTCTCTACCATTATTGTTGAATGTGGATTTTAAATTGTTAAAATATGGGAATGTCAAGTCACCTTTCCCACTGAGACAATTTAACAATTGAAATTTATGAACCGTACCCTTCATTATGACTTCCATTATGTAAGGGGATCTTAATTTTAAGCCCATTCCATTTTTCAGTAGAAGGCTGATGAAATAGTATGAACCATAGCTTTTACAGAGCTTCTTCTGTACAAAACCGATTAGATAATATCCTACATGAGTATTTGGGTCTACACAGTGTTGCTTCAGTGAATCAACGTTTTAAGTCAAAACTAGGTACTTACTAACTAGCTACTTACTCTGTTCTCTACCTGGGTAATACAGGAAATAAAAGGGTACAAGGACTGGGCATAAAGCCAAGGAGACTGCAAAAGGTGTACAAGCAGCAGCAAGGACAGAGGAAGTATCACTATTTCTCCCTCTGCGGCTCTGCTGGCTGAAGTGCGGAGCCAGATGTGCGCACCTCTGTTTAGAGGTCAGAATACAGAAACCAGGGAGCCATCAGTTTAGTCAGCTGAACCAAAAAAGATAAAAGGTAAGACAAAAAGAAGTACTAAAGTGATGGATCTTTTACTTTTCATTTTTTGTTCATCCTTCCCTAATTAATGTACACAATAAATATTTCTGGCCAAGCACCCTGCTTGAAGTGCCAAGATGAGAATCTGTGATGAGAATCAATAATTTAGTGGAGACTATTTACAATTCTGGTTTTGTTGCCTGTAAAGGCTATCACAAAGACTGAGGCCCCACTGTGCTACATGCTGGGCAAAACGACTCCATCTGAAATGTTTAGTGCCTGCAAATACAGTGGACCATGAACAGAAAAGGAAAGGGGAAAAAATGCAGATGACCAACTCAGTGAAAAATTGGAAATTATACTCATGACTCCTAAAAGGTAATCCACTGCTCTGACTTGGACATGTGTTCTGCAACCTTAGGATTACGGAGTTATTTGAAAAGATGTATGATTTTACTCTTACCAAGCAGACTCTATACCAGGCAGGGCAAAGTGGCAGTCTGATAACATAAAAGGGGAAAGGATGTAAATTAGACAAAACTGGTAGCAGAAAATGGGGTGATAACAAAACAAGAAGTGCCAGCTGATGGAGATGAGGAAAACAGTGAGGGCCTCATCTTGGGTTCCTGAAGGTGGGAGTTGGAAAGGAACTCCAGTGTGAAGCGTGCTTCCCTTTGCTGGTGGAAGAGCCGATGTCGCCGTACATGGTGAGGCTCTGTGCCAGCAGGCTCACCCCTGGGAATGGTCAGCAGAGCAATTGCTAGAGGATACTCAAGCTGCTTAGGCTAGACTGACAGCCTGAGCTCGACAGCTCTGCAGGTTTAACCATAAAGATGAATTTAAGTATAGAAAATCCCTGAGAAATGCAAGGCTCAAACGGAAAGCTTAGCTAAACAAAATCCTCCACCAGAAAAAATAACTATCAGTGAAAATCAAGAAAAATCTTCTTTTTATGTGTGTAAGTTTTGAAAAGATTCCATTAAAACTGATAATTTCATGTAAAAACACACATGTGAAATTAAAATGTAAAATTTCAATTGGCCCAAGGAGTTGAGTCAAGTAGATAAAGACAGAGATGTTTTTAATTACCACCAAAAGGTCCTTTATTACTCTCTGACTTATATATTGATTTTCTCTGATTAATTTATATATGTGAGGTCCATGGACTACTTATGATGCAAGTTTTTGTAGGCATTGTCTGCTGTAAATACTTAATTTCTCTCTCATCTTTCAAGGACAGATTTCTTTGTTTTAAACTAAATTTCTTTTCATTTTAGAAAAGATGTCATCTAGTCACAACTTCAGTCTGCAATGAATGTATTTAGTGAACTAATTTATTCCTTTTTCAGAATTATAATTACTCATTTTTTATAGAAACTGTTTCATGCAAGAACTGATTTAACTTTCACTGCTTATAGTGTGAGACTATAAAGACGCTTGTATGAATCTTACAGTAATATCTTTACAGAAGACAGAAATGAGGATATAAAAACCTGAAATACAGTTCACTTAGACTGCAGTTTAGTAGAAGTGCATGACACTTTATCAGTTGTATAAGTCCTTCTAACTAAATTATGTTACAATGATGATGCTATTAATCATGCCTACAGTGTTCTCCCCATCATAAGAGATATCTCAAATATACTCAGGCTCTACTAAAGGAAAATACCACATGCTCATTTATCCTCTATTAAAGAAAAATAATGGAAGCAAGGTAATTACTAGTAACAGTGATGTAAAAACCAAAACATGAACATATGCCAAAAACAATTGGGAAAAAAATGAACAGTAAATTGTATCAGTAAAACTGTTCTGTTTTTCTGCAATAAAGCAAACTATAAAGCGTCTCCATAAAGCTGTTAATGTAATGCAAATCAAGGCCTCCAGAACCAAGGTCAGGCAAAAAAATGGAACTTTCTTAAGCCAGGAAATAAAAGTGAGGAAAAAAATTCATTTTATATGGTGTATTCTACCCTATGTATCACATAATGGTGGCCAAGATGAAGTGAGAAAGGATATAAAACAGCATGGACATGAATGGGACAGAGCACTCATCAGTATGCAAAAACAAAAACAAAAACAAAAAAGTATGTTTAAAGGAAGGATAATTTAAAGGTTATTTCAACAAAAGCATCTTAACTGCACAGACTTCAATATCAGCATCAGCATTACAATCCACCCTAAATATTAATGCAGAGAGCAAATAGCTACTATTTCTTCCCCCTCTATGGCATGTGATGCTGGATCACAGAGAGTTTAGAAGAATCATTTAAAATGAGTTACTAAGCCCGCTCTGAAAGAAAAATGTTTTTTGTTGCTTATTGACTTTCTTTTGGAGGAAGGGTAGTTCTGCTGCATTGCAAAGAACAACCGTTAATGTGATATTTTACAACTGAGTCGCCATAGCTATCAATAAACCTTCATTTGTCATAGAACTCTGACTTTAACTGCAGTGATTCAAACACCTCTACACAAAGATTGAAATTGCCACGACATGGCTCCTGGAAGCCAGGACATATGCTCTGGATAGATGTGTACGCACAGCTGAGGGTATTCCCTCAGCCCCTACACAGTACAGACATCACTGCAAAATGCTGATATCCCACCTGGTGTGCTGAAGGACCGAGGGATGCTCCAGCTCTGACGGCCAGGGATGGAAGTGGAGGTGCCAAAGTGATGCCCCTGCAGTGGGAGGGATGCAGTCACAGGGCTGGATTCAGACCCACACCTGAGCTCTCAGGACAGCAGCCTCTGCCACACAGCAAAACCCCCCAGAACTTTTCTGGGGATGTTTTTCTGCCTCGTGACTCAGAGGCCAAAACCGGAACAAGAAGCAGACGGACTCTGCTTGTGGCTCGTGGGAGCAGCTGGCTCTGGACTTCTCAGCTCCTGGCACTTTCTCTGTGCAGGTTCCCTTCACACTGGCTTCCTAGAGGACCCCAAGTTCCTGCCCTTAATTGTGTGAATTTATTGCCTATGGAAAGCAATAGAGCAACACACTCTGTGCCTGAACCTCTCTCGGTGTAGGCTGGTGCAAGCTGGAGGTGGGAAGCTGTACAAGCCTGCTTCCTTCTGCTTGGCTGGACACTTTCCTCCCCTTTTGGGTACCACTCCTTACCCTGCTTTAGACTCTGGTAAGGGCTGAAAGAGTGGGGGCAAACACATCTTGGCAACTCTTTTACTAACTTAGATCACTGCAGAATTTGTTAATATTTAACATATTTATTATATGTTAACATATCATATGCTCAACACACTTAGAACCTGGCACTGTTGTTACAGGCAGCTAAGTAGAAGCCAAATAAAAGCCACACCAGTTTATAACCAACTTACCTTCCTTCAGCACTGTCTTAAAATCACCTGTGAATTGAACCCCTTTTTCATTGATTTAAACTGTTTGAGCAGAATAAATGTTCGTCACGTGTCTATAGTTTCTGTCAATGCACGGCAGTGTTTTTATACATCGTTGCACAGAGCAGCTAAAATTATTTCAGTAAACAAAATGATTTCATTTTCCCATATATCACCATTACATTAGGCTGAAAGCTCAACATGTTTTCCAAAGCAAAAGAAATGCCAAGAATGACACACAGAGGCTTCATATTCCAAACCTGCAATTGTCAAAGGGAACATAATTTTTTGGCTCTTACACAATTTATCCTGCTGCACATATTTAAACTTCAATGCCTGATAACTGCTTCTGTGTATGTGCTGAAATATTTGCATGCGGAAGCTAAATATGCGCAGGAAGAAATGCATCATTAGCTTCTGCATGCACATTACTGAAAATTGGAACAAAACTCCCTAAGGAAAGGATCTCATGAATTTACAGTTGAAATGGTCAAAGACCAATGGCTAAAGCATGCCATTTAACCATTCAACAATATGTTGCGCTTGTTGTTTGCTTTAGGCTTTTTTATATGGACTCCAACATATGTGTGGGTGTATGCATCTTCTGGGCAGAATGTGAATTAGATCAGATAAAATATATATCAGCTCAACAGGGTGCCCCGAAACGCTCACCAACCAACCCATCCATTGCTGCATTTGCCATCTTAAGCAAATTCAATTTCTTTCTTTGTGATAAAATAAGCCAGTTCAAAGTAGATAACATCTCACAATAATGAGTCCCAAAGCTGTAATTTAACACAAACCTAGCAATTCTATTATACAACACATCCAGTTCATTAAAAACAACAAGCCAGCTTGTATATGATCTATATCACCACAAATCAAATATCAGCAAACTAAGCTGCTGGGAAATGCATGGTCCAGTTGAAAGAAAAAAAAATTTAAGCAACGTAATCACCTCAGAAGACAGCTAATTTAGATTAAATGTTCAGATTAAATTATGTTTAAGAGCCATTAATACTGAGATAAACCATTCTCATCTGGTAAACTTAAAAAGATCTTAACTCTACCCAATATAAATTACAGCATATTCATAGTAAATATAGTCATATTTAAGGTATTATTCAAAATATCTTTGAGTTTATTCAGCCAAATGGCTCATAGTATCAAAGGTCTGGTTAACAAGTATTAGTTTATTTACTGGAAATCTGTGTGAAAGACAACAGAAATCCATTTACAAGATATAAGTGAAATAATTTGGACTCATTCCTTCATTTCATGAGCTGCTGGACACCTGGAAACTCTCATTATCTTTAATGAGAAGCTTCCAAACCTTTTCAAAATATGAATACTGGGCACAATGGGACCCCAGCTGATGCACCTTAGCATTTTAGCATTCACACCACTACAATGCTACTAGCTGTGTTGCATTATACTTGCTTCACTTTGTTTAATAGAAAGAATCTATCAGGTTTAATGCTAATGAACTATTTTTTAAATTCCTCTAGGCTCAATAAAAGGCAAGAGATGTGGCCGATACATACTGTTCAAGTGGTCAATTCTAGTTTTAAAGCAACAAGGTATAACTCTTTCTTACAGGTTTACCATTTTAATTGCTCTCTCTAATCTAATTTTACATCCAATAGACCATTCAGAATGCTTTGAAAATAGTATACATATTACTGCAGCAATTTGGTTACCGCCTTACCATCCATCTACTGAATTACTCACCATGCATTTACTGGCACAGTGTCGGAATATTCACAGGACAAGAGCTGGGGAACATGGTGGATCAGCTGAGGAAATGAAATGGGATCAGTTGAGATCCCATGCTGGGATTCACATAAACCACACTGACCACAGCAGAAACACATCTGGAAGTGCAAAACAAGGCAGAGAACGTCCCCGCAACCCCAAAGAGGCTCTGTGCCTCCATAATGCACAAGTGCATAATGATTTCTAGCTGTTAAGATTTGCAGTTTATATGGCCATTCCCCTAATTCCTGCAAAGAAAAAGCAATAGCCAGTTTTTTTTTGTTTTTCACATATAGGAAAAGCAGGTTCCAATTTGGTTCTCTAAATGCTACAGGCTGTATCTTTTCACAGGACCGGGACATCACGAAGAGTGGAAAGCATGACTAGTGCAAATCACAGCCACTGACGGAAAAGGCCAGATCTACCCAGCAATGAATCTTGGTCGTAATTGCACCATCAAGCAAAAGGTCTTTTCTTGCCATAACCAAGGCTACGTTACACCAGCCTGATAGGGAAGTGAAGGGGACTGTATTATAACCTCCACAACAAACTGCAGACACACCAAACAGGGCAAAGCTGTGCTTCACAGAAACTTAGTTCATCCCTGTAAGAAAATCTACTTTAAATTTCCTTATCATGCTTCTGTAATGGCTGAAGAGGCACCAGTGCTCCCACTGGGCAGACAGGATATCTGTAAGAATCTGGCTACCTGGTGTGACTTTTGCCGTTGTGAGCCTCGATGTTTTGAGAGCAGAGCAGGCCAGAGTCAAGTGCCTTGCTCACGGTAGTGGTTACTGATACACAGGTGGGAGAAGAAAGCTGAGCACTGTTTTCAGTGCTTCTTGGGGTCACTGGCTTGGGATGTGCCTCTTTATTATATAACGGATTTGGGAGAGTCCTCACAGAGTCTCGGGTGGGCATGTGGGTTCTATGGATGCTTGAATGCAACATTCATTTCTCTACAAATAATGGCAGCACTAGCCGAAAGGCAATATGTTAATTAACATCTAAGTGATTTGGAGGAAACATAGTACTACAACTTTGGCAAAGCCTGAGAAATGTCTCTGCCATGACACTGCCTCCAGACACTTCCTGGCTTCAGGAGGAAGAAGCAGCAACTCACTTGGCATGAAGAGGAGTGAGAGGCACCATGCATCTTCCTCCACACAGAAATCTGGCTCACCCTCACTGCAAGAAGGATAATACAAGGCTATGAGGAAGTGTCCCCTACCTCCTGACACACAAATCCCACCAAACGAGACTGTAAGAGCTATGAAAGTCCTGGGAGACTTAGTCAAGTGATTTCCAAGTAGCTAAAGTTTAGCCACCCGGCCACAGACATTGTAAAATCAATAACAGTTCATCAGGCAATTTCTATAGTGAGATCCATAGTATTCCTAAAACTGAGATCACTAGGCAAGAGGTGGCTTTAAAGATTTGTTGTCTTTTCATGCAAAATTCTGAAGATTAGGTTCATACTCATCTGCACACAATAATTGACCCAGAAGAGAGGTTGCATTAAGAGAAAAATTGTTTGATGAAGGTGAAACTTAAGACACATCTTATTAAGATACTCTCTCCCGGTTTTGGGATGCTTAATGCACTGACTGTCTATGTCCTGCCTCAGAAGTGACCATGACACAGAAAGATGTAATTTTTTAGGTGTACAACTTGTCCTATCCAGGCTTGAACAACTGCTTCTAGGTGTTAAAAGTCTAATGATAGAAGGGTATCTTGTCTACATAAAACATATAGAGGAATAATTATGGCATAGACTAAAGATAGCTAGAGAATGAAAATGTTGAGTATATCTTCCTATATAAATTTAGAAAAAAATATACAAGAAATGAAAATTCTAAAATTTCATTTTGCAACCATCAAACCCTCACTTTGTTCCAGTGTTTCCAAATGATTTCAAGAGCCTTCAAAGTCTCTGAAACCCCGGCAGTGAACCAGAAATGTGAGGCTTCCCAAAATACTCCAGGGTCAGGGAACATGTTAGTCCTGGGTCAGTCCCCAGTGCCCCAGGAAGAGAAATTTGCTCCAATGATGCCAAAAAGCTGGGAAGCCTGTGTATGCTGCCAGTCCGACAGGGAGGATGGGTTGGGAGCAATCTCTGTTACATTTTCAGCCTGGATGTTTTAATTTTATGGCAAGTGAATTTTCTCCTGGAAAATTACTGGGATGGCAAGTTCCTAGACCTCAGTCCTGCTCTTATCTGAAATGCTTCCTTGAACAGGATGGACAGTGAGTAAAATCCTGGAGGCTTGGATCACTCAGGCTGATAAGGACACATTCTGCAGCAATGGATGGGCTTCCATGGACCGGAAAACATCACAAAATGCACTGAAATATGTTAGCTACCAGGCACCAAAGAAACACGGACATCTTCCCCTTTAGGAGTGTGTGGGGTGCCAGTGTAGCTACAAAATCAGGTTTCAAAGATGTGAACAGTGTTTACCAGCCACCGCCTGCTGCCTCGTTTATTATCTGCACAAGGCTTCACACAACGTCGCCCCTTGCAGAACTGCTGACTGGATACAGAGACATTCAGTTTGCAGCAAAGGAGCTTGTGGATGAATATCTTATTATCACAAATACATACACAATTCAGCACTTTACTTGGTTTTGACTGGGGTTCCAAGCCTGGCACATTACACAAAACCTGGCTTAGGCCAAAACAATTACAGATTTCCAAGTAAGCTTCCAGTTGCTGGAAGGGGGGAAGAGAAGGGTGACAAAAACCTGTTCAAAATAAAATGGACTTCTAGTGCCAATGGACATTGCTTGTCTCTAAACAGTGGTTAAGAGGAGCTAAACAGAGGTGCTGATCAATACATCATAAACACGGTACATACAAACACTTTTCCATATATTGCTTGGTTAGAAAAGTTTTGCAGTGTCATTTCCAATTCACAAAGGACTTCTGTTTAGCAAATCTTCAGGTCAGCAAGTGGTAATCGTGCAAGGTTTCAACATCGTTGCATCTATCAGCTGTTATAACAAACCCAGAGCAATCTCGGCACTCAGTTAATCTTTTTAACCACTTATTTCAGAAGTTTAACTGTAATTTTTCCTCCTTAATTGTAAAGATCTTCCTATCAACTATCCAGCCTAACACAGTCCATATCTTGAACACCACCACTTTAGTTTACTTTGACACAGACATGTATTATATGGTGCCAATATCATGTATCATACCAGTCACTATTATCTATGGCAATTGGTAGTTTTAAGTTTGCTGCCAAAGGGACAAAGTGAGAAAATTTAGTGTAGACATTGGTTTTAAGTGTTATGTTTCAGTGACTTACAAAAAATATAACTGTGGATTTGCAGAGATACCAGTTATGCAGCTCTGTACTTACTTTTTTTTCTTCCTCTGGAAAACAGTAAGTCATTGCTCCTTTGGCAAAGCTACAAAATGAGGTGACCAAGAACTACATAGTTGTTTTGGAAATGTGTATTTGCCTTAACTGAGAGAGGACACAGAAGCAAGGCAATCCTTTAGATACAAAACATACCACATACCACTCTCAACACAAGTTGACAGTACTATTCCTTCAGCATAGTAAATTATGCTGGAAATGAAATGAGAAATTACTAGTTTTCCAGATTCTATACATTGAGAAGTGATATACAGGATGAAATATCACTTCTCAGGTAAAGCAGCAGCCCTCGCCTCCAACTCTATACTACAACAGTCACCAATGAAATATAATTGCTGGCAAGAGAGAAGTAAAAAATGAAGCAGTGGATTAAGCATGGAACTGCCAGTAGACAGGCAGACAGGCAACCAAAGGCAAGCAGTCTTTTCACACGGATTAGCTTGTTTCTCTCTGCTAACTTACCACAATTAATTCTATATATATTAACAACTTGAAATATAAAATAAAGACAAGGCAAATCATTTTGGTAAGCTACTGCTATTGACTTTAGTTGGAGCAAGGCATGTAGTATCAATACCAGGCTGAGACACTCTAATTCAAGTAAACATTAAGTTCCTCATATTCATGACGCTTTTAAGAGCTTTTTTTTTCTCATAACTTCTGTTTCTGAATAAGTTTGGGGCTTTAGAACACAACACTCAATTATTTTCTATTATGACCATGCATTCCCAGCATATGCTTAGTTCTGTTTCCTGAGGAACTTCTTTTTCAAGACAACAACAACGTAGAAATTCTGGTAGATGCCTGTGGCTGAAGGCAGATGATGTTGCTGTGATATAATGGACAGCTTAGACTCATGCAAAGGTGAAACTGCAGCCTGGTTCAGAGAGGGAGGTGTGCGAGGCAGCAGCAGAGCATCCGGGCCAGCGTTTGCTCTCCTTGCCCACGCGGGACTGCAATTTCCACTTTAAGTTGCAGATGCTTGAGGCTGATAGGACAATTCCAGAAGTGGTTTAAAATAGTAAAAGCAAATGATGTCTGTCTGTACAGCCCTCCTCCACCAACCAACTCAGTGAATCTTGTACGTCTAGATTCTGACCACCTTAACTGTGCCGTTGAGGATTTAACCATGCTGTACACAACATCTCCTCAGCTACAAAATGCTCTAAGAGTATATGGAAAAGCATTTCTCACATACAGAAGTACTTTCTTTTTTCCTTTCATTTTTTTCTACATGTTTTGCTTTCAGAGCTAGCTCTCCAGCTTCTACTCGATCTTTGCTATGACGTGATTCACCGTGTAGCTGAAAAATAAGACTAAAATTCTGGCTATCTCTACGTATGCAGCTGGGTTTGGCCCTAGATCCTAGCCTTTGGGAGTCTCTGGAGCCCCAGGCAGGAGCTCACATTGCTCAGAACAAACCTATAGATTCTAAACTCAAGGAAATTAAAAATCCTGTTCTTGAATGCAATTTTTAGATCCCATCTCTGAAAACCAAACGTGAGCTAAAAACCTGGCCAAAACATGAAGACTAGACAGCACTGTCCATCTCAAGTCACCTCTTCTCTCGCCATCTCAGACTGCCCTGTACAATGAGCAAGTCAGTTATTCTGCACCTCGTAGGTGGTCTGTGTACGGTTTGGGATAGGCCTGATCGGAAGGCAATGATTTGCAATTAAATTTTTTTATTCAGAAATATTTTTAGCCCATCTTTTACCTGAAAGTTTACACATTAAACCCAATTAAAAATGCACACACATTGTCCTTTAAAAATGAAACTCAGGATCAGTCACTCTCCTTTTATCTCTTCAGTGCAGTGTTACTGCTAGAGAGAGAAGCAATTAATGAAGAGAATCAAAAAGTTTCCAAAGTGTTTCCTCTTCACAATATAATCATGATTATATTAATGTAGTGTTTTTATTAAATGAAAATTAAGCCAACCTAGGCCTGTAAATGTTACTTCACAGGCAAAGGAACCCTTATTAGCATTCCCTAGCTGCTGCTGCAATTCTTTCAGAGAAGTTTTATTGCTGCAATATATATTCTCTGCTTGCTACTAGATTTCTGTCTTGTTTATGGAATTTAAATGGTGTATTAGACTAAATTCTTCACTCTGCCTCTTTCCAGAAACAGAGATCCTAGACAGATGAGTTGATGAAAAGAAAACCAAATAGAAATAAAACCCCAAACACTTTTGAATTAGAATTTGGTAAACAGCCACGTCTGTAACAGATATCAAATTCTCTGCTGACCTCTGCTGAAGCTGTTGTGGGAGCAAGAGCAAGGAAAAAGTGGTCAGGCAGCTGCAAGAGCCACATGTTACCCCGAGTCCCAAACTCTGAGCTTTTTAGCTGTGGGGATGAAGCACCAGAACCGGAGCTCTGCAAACTTCAGAGTACTTTCCTGAAGGGTGATCCCCGAGTCTTACACCCAGGGCTGGAAGCTGTGGTCTGCATTCCCCCCAGCCACCACCCCCAACAACTGGTCCCCTGCACCGAGGGAAAGGGACACGGTGGCAGCTACTGCCTGCTGTGAGAAGGAGGAACGGGTGTGTTGGATGAACTTGCTGCCTTGGGAGATGGAGGCAGGGGGAAGGTGATGGCTTTTGCAGCACCTGCTTGTTATGTTCAGTAATGAGCAGGGTTCCTGCTGAACTCATCATCTGGAAGGTAGGAAATTCCTGCCCTTCACATCACTTTGTCCTGGGGAGGCAATAAGGACTCTGAAGAGCCAATGCCATGATACTGGTCTCATTCTTAGGAAGTCAAAAAGCAGTTTTGTTTCCATAGCTGTGTGTTACAGCAACAAGAGACAGCACAAACTTACCAGGTCTTAAAGCTAACAAATGCAACAGGTTCAAACCCCCTTCGAACAGTAGGATCACTGACTACCTATCCTTAGTGTCCTCCAAAGGCAGTGTAACCTCACACAAACTCCAAGGTCATACATGAAATAGGAGGAATAATATTTAGAAGATGAGGAAAAATCAGCTCTGGCACACATAGTAAGACTACATCTCTCTGAATAAAAATCCACACTGTAAGGAGCATGTTAACCCCATACCAACCCTAAAGTAGGTGAGCAAGCTTTCCTCCTCCCTCTCTTGTCTGCTGGCTCCCAGTGCAGGGGCTGGTGCACCCCCAGCGAACCTCTCCCCTTCCAGCCCAGCTCTCATACTCTGTGCCCTAACGATGCTGAGATCTCAAATGGTTTCGATGTGTGGAGTACGTAAAAGGCAGGACCTAACTCTGCTGCTGCTCTTTCCAATCAAGAAGTCCTTCTAATGGAAAAGGCAGCAGTGCGGGCCCAGCAGTGCATGGACTCCATGAGTAAAATCCATGTCGAGGGGATTCAGTCCATCTGGTCTGCAATGTCGCTCCTCTCTCAGACAATTTATTCCCACTAAGCAAACAATTCTGAAATGCATATAGTGACTCCTAAGGTGCCATAGGAAGAAATTAGGTAGATGTTTTTATCAAATGGAGCCTTCTCCCACGTCCTACATTTCAGGAGGCATGGGGGCAGGGAGTGCCTGCCTTTCCCTAGGGTTTCTCTCCATCTGGTTAGACAGTTTATGCAAATAAAGTCACGCTGTGGCCTTCTCCTCATTCAAATGGGAGCAGACAGCTTCTTTCCCCACAGCGTTTTGGACCCCAGGGCTTATGTTTAAAGCCAGAATAACTCTACTGAGTTCAATGGAGTTACACTAACATTAAAATGGAGGAGCCAGAATCTTTGAATCCTTAGCACTCCAGCCTTGGTAGAGTTATTTTATTTATTCAGCTCATCTTTCCAGAAAACATCCAATTTAGATAATAGCTAGTGGGAGAAGCAATCCCTTTAGGGATCAGCAGTGGTTGTTATATGATTTCTTAACAACTATTTTCTCAGCAGCAAACAAGTCTGCTACTGAAATAGTACTTTTGTAGTATGTGAGAGTACAGCTTCCAGAACTACTTAGGTCTATTAGAGCTGAGAAAAAACCCAAAAGATTCATAAAGCAAGATTAAATCATTCATAACAAATGCATTTGGCCAAATTCATTTGGCCTCTTTGTCTCTTGGTTAGCTTGTGCTTTCTGACCACAAAAAAGCTGGGAGACGTAGTGCACTGACCTAGCCCCAATCCAAAAAAGGGGCTGAGAAAAGCTTTTGATGTAATAATTTACTGCTGGTTCCATTGGACTGCTTGGCATGATGAGGCTGCAGCATTGTTTGTAGGTATCATGGATGCTGGCACACAGGTCCTAGCAATCCTTACCCTTCTGCCTACCAATGGCACTGCCCTGCACAACACAACTCAGTGTCTGGATGCCAACCTATATTTTTACAATTAGAACAATTCTACAATTTCTTCTTTCTCTAAGATTTGTTTAGGCTGTACCGTTTTCATGAAAAATCTCAATTAACATAACATCACTACATTCCTCAAAAATAGCTAGAAAAGGAACATAGATTTTCAAATTAAAACCAAAAGAAATATTTTTATGTTGTTTTCCAAGACTTAAATCTAAATGTAGAGGGCATATCTAGGTCCTTATATGACATCTGAATACGTACATAAACATCCTCAAATTTCAAGCAAATAAGTTTTGCCATTCAAATAGTGAGGAAGAAAGTCCAAACATTTTAGGGCCACTGGAAATGGTTAATAAAATCAATCAATGCAATTAAACCTGACTGAATTATTCAGCCTGCTGATATTACATGTATACCCATGGATGAGAAAGTCAGAGAGTCAGAGGGGAATCTTCTTGCTCTTCATCACTTAGTGGTGACAAACTGCCCTGCCTACAGCACTGCTGTGGTGGCAGTTGTATGGGGCAATCGAGGGGTGTGTATCTTCACACAATAACTAATGATTCAGCAGGTGTCTAATAGTTCCTCTGATGATACACAAAAAGCTGAATGAATTTAACCAGTCTCCTTTAATTATATGAATTTTCCAATAAAAATCAGAGAAGGAATCACACTAAACCTCTGAATAACATTTATTAGAAACTCTGGCATTTCTCATTAGCTACTTTGGCATTAATACATTTCTCTCTTTCGGTGGGCCTAAATTGAAGCTTACTTGTTGACAGCAGTCAGGAAAGCTAAGAAATGTGCAAGGAACACATCTGTAGACCAAGTTATGCAGCCACACGAGGTCAGTTTTGAGGGTCTGCCTGGATCCTCTCCCTGCAGAGATCCAACACTTCTCCAGAACCTCATCTGAAGACCAGCTCTGGCTTCTGTCCACATTTCAGGCCACAATAGGAACATCTCAGGCAAAGAAATAATGTTTCCTGGTTTTGACTCAGCATTTGAACAAGAACCTTCAGTTTGGAGGCTTCCAAGTGCAGATAATAAATCTATTTCCCAAATTTATTAGTTCTGTTTGTTGTATACAGTATCGATACCCTTCCTTTTTTTAGGATTCTGTTTTAAATCACTGTCAAATACTTCCTAAGAGTCTTCATTGTATTTTATCTTCTGATTGCACAAACAAAACAATTTCCTACTGACAGCTAATAAAATATCAACCAGCCTTTCCTGCTCGTACTGGTGTTGCATATCATGACACTCGACGCAGTTGCTCAGGACAGCAGGCAATGATATGCTGTAATTGACAGCAAGGGGAACACGTTCCTCTGTGTACCACAGTCATCCCTACACTGATGAATACAGAAAGTATCTTTTGCAGATTACTCTTAGTCCTCTATAGCTGTTCAGCTGTGGCAGATCTTTCAGAGCAAAGGGAATTTACCTTTTACAGGCTATTTATTCACTTTCTTCTCCTAAACTTATACTATCATTCCTTATTTTAAATAGTGGAGTAGCCCATACAGAGTAGGACATGTTGGGCTAGACAGTATAACAAATTTTAATATAGAGATGGCTGTTCTCTAAAAGACCTTATAGTTCAGAAGAAAGAAGCTATTTTTAACAGAAAATAAGCTAACGTTGGTCAGAAAAGATGTTATATTCAATGGATGTTTTTTTCTCTTGCTTTTTTTTTTTAAGATTTGCCATTTAAGGACTGAGCTCCCTGTACATAAGCCCAGCTCTCTGAAGGCCAGTGGAGGAGATTGAGGCAGCTATACCTGCATTATTTTTAGTTCCTGCAGATTCACCTGCAGGTGAATAGTGGCTGTAGCTCCTGAATCAATTGATTGTATCTCCCATCCTACAGCATGCAGCTGACTTACTCCAGTGTCAAATAGGCCAAGGTATGAATGGGTATATACCAGTGATTAAGGCATTAGTCTGGGCTATCAGATCTCTCAAGCCTCATATGATTTTAGTTTACCCATCTGTAAAATGGAAATAATAGCACTGTTGCAGATGTTGCAGAAATTGGAGGCAATCAACTACTCTTGTAATACTATTACTCTTGTAATACTATTACTCTTGTAATACTATTACTCTTGTAATAGGGAGGCCACATCATTATCTTGGCCAAGAATTAGGTATTTTACTCCTAGGATATTTATGCCTACATGAGCACAAACTATAAACTGGAAGAAATGCTTTGAGTTTGCAAAATGTTAATTAGATCGCAGGAGGGAAATCATAAGGGTAAAAACCAACACCGATGTAACTGACTCCTGTAATTAACTCCTCTCTTCAGAAGGCAGGGTAGTACGTAGCAGTAACCCAGCTCACATACACTAACTTTCTAGAAAGCTCTAAAAGGAAACCTTAACTATTGGACAAAAAGAATAATTCTGACAATAAGAAATTTATTTCATCTGGACAATTAGCCAGCAAAGTAAAAATGAAATAGATAAATTAAAAGATGCTTATAAAACCTACAGAAAAATTTCCAAGCACACACAGCAAAGCCACTATTCAGAATCTAGACAAGACGGAGGAATATGCCAACAGGAACCTTATGAAATTCAACAGACAAATGCAAATAATCTCCAGAAACAAAACAGGCTGGGGACCAGCACCGCAGAAAAGGACCCAGGGGTCTTGGTCAGCAGTTGGATCAAGCCCTAAGCAGAGTGGTCTGACCCCAGAGGTGATCCCACTTTAAGCAGGAATTTGGACTGGAGGTTGTTATCTATTTACACAGTCTCCTTCGCCTGGCACAATACCATCCTACCAATAAACACTGGAAGATACTATCTTGGGGAATGCTACAGAGCCTGCTGATAATTCAAACCATCGCATTAACTATACGTGCAATACATTTAGGGTACCTTATACCTTCAAGTACACATTAACTCATGCACATCTACAGTATCATGAGAGCAACAACGATTTTACAAAGACCTTTGCACTCACAGGGATACTATTAACATTCTTATAAAAATCTTTTGCACTAACACAGCCCAACCTTACTGACATCTTACCTTGTCTCCTAGTAGCAAAACCTCATAAGACAGACTTGCATTAGTCCTTGTACCTTCTTTGAAAAGCTACAAGAACTACAAGAAATTTGTGCAGATTTTGAAGTTTTCAAATTACTGGAATAGTAGCAGCAGAGAGCTGTTTTTGAGCAATGGCAAACACAGGGGGTCATAGCTATTCTCAGGGACTTTGGGATAAAATTGACTTTAGGAAACAATTGCTGAAGAAGTAGTTATCATTTTAGTACTTTTCTTAGTGGGAAAGGTTGAGATAATTTAAAGAGAGGGCAGGTTTGTTGTTATTCAAGGAACAGAATCTTTTTTTCTCTCAAATCTCTGCAATAGTTGTCACAATCACACTTTCAATCAGAAAGGCCTAGATCATCAGAAAATTCACCATTAAGCACTGAGCAACTATACCTTGTTCAGTTGTAGCATCAGATACACACAAATATCAAATGCTATTTGCATGATAGCCTTCATTAGCAAAGGTTAGTTACACCTCTTGCACTCCAAAGGTTCTTGGCTCTTATCTCTAATTATGCGCTAGCTTGCCCAGCTGCACAGGGAAATTGCACTGATAAAATCTTTAGAACTCACGTAGACCTGTGAAAGCAGGTTTGATTTAAATTACACAGATACCACTGACTCTACCTCAGGAACCCTGGGATCAGAATTTGCTGTCTGTTATTAATAATGAAAGGATTCAACATGGATTTGTCACAGAATGTGAAGCAGGGCAAACTATGCCTCTTGGGATGTGATCTCTGAGTAACAGATTTACTCCAACGTATTATCTGAATAAAGGCCTCATATGAAACCTACCAAAGTCAACGGGAAGATGCTCAGGGGACCAGACTGGCAGACCCAGAATTAGACCTCTACATACTGCATTAGCTCTCCTAGGGCTGTACCTTTTCTGGAGCACAGCTACCAAGCAAGAGATTTGCAGAGGTTAGAAATTGTTAAGACCAAAAGAGATCCTGAAGCTTTGGGGCTGGAATGGGGAAATGGAAGAAGCCCAAGGACTAGAGAGATATCTCACTCATCAGCCTGAGGCATCCTAAAAATAGGTAGCAATGAGACTCATAAGTCACAGCCAGTTATCCATACAACAACTCCCAGTAGCTACTAGTACATACAACTAGTCATAGCTAGTTGTAGTAAGGAAGATGATGGGTTGAGTGAGTTGCATGTGGTTGTAGTTTGAGCAGGCAGGAGATAGGTGAGTCAAGATGATAGGGATATCACTTGCTTCCTGGGAGGGAGAATCCCCCTGAAGCTGGGATTGTTTGGAGGGCAAGGATCAAGCTCTCCTTCACCTTTACAGGACAAGGCTCTGGTGAAGGAACTGGGGCACCTGGGAAGAATATCAAAATGCTTCTCCAACTTCTGTGACCACCACCTGCCATGCCATCTGCTGCTGCCAGTGCCACCTGGGCAAATCACCGCTTGGATGGAGCACCAGGGACAGCAACCAAGGGAAGGGCAGAGATGACATCCCATCAGCCTGAAGCCACAATGGACTCTAGAAATTGCAGGCAGAACTGTTCCTGCTCTGACCAGGTGTACCACAACCATCAAACACACTGCAGTCACCAGAGATGAGTGGGTGACATTTGACAGCCCTGCACATGTTATATCTCTGTGCATAATTGTATTTTTCATATGCCAGGTGAGATGGCATGAGTTCAGATACTGACTTTGATTCTCTGGCTATTAAAAAAAATACATTTTCACATATTTCATATAACTATCTGCATTTTGAGAATACTTTTACTTCAGCATGAAATACTACAGATGGAAGTTCTCTGAACCAGTTTGCTTATCTACACTCCTTGTTCACTTACATGAAAGACTTCATCAATTTCGGTGCTAACTCTATGATAAAAATATATTTTAACCACAACCAACTGTTAAACATCGGTATTTTCAAATAAGCTTAGATTACATTTCAAAATTACTATAATGAATATACTGTCCAATATTATGACATGTATAGAACCAACTTGTCATCTCAAAGGGAAATTGATATGCTGTATGACCTTGATATCGACACAATTTGTTTGATTTTGCAGAAGCACAGAATGGAATTATACTGCTTGGTAACTTCCTAGCATGATTTCTGAGGCTAGAAAACGGCTGTTTGCTTTGCAGCAGAAAAGCCAAACCTTAGATTTAGCAGATTTAGCTGTGGCTAAATACTTGTGCTGTTTGTATGTATGAAGCAGGTGAGATAGATAGTAAGTTTGACCACAAAATTGCTTTTAACCACCTCTGCAACATCACTTCAAGACACTGCTCTGCTTTACAGAACACGCAGCTTGGATAAATAGCAATAGTGTGGCTTGGTTACCATGTGCATTGACAAGTTGCAGTGAAGCACAGTACCTTAAACTTGTACAGGAGGGAAGAGTCTCTGACATGGCTCTTTAAAGCTCAAGGAACTTGAGTTCACAGGAGAAATATCCTCCAAAGCCCAAGTATCTCTTGTTTCCAGGCGACTCACTCAAAGTGACGTGCTTTCTGCTGTATTAAAATTTATGGGCTAATAGAGGAAGAAAAAATACTTTGGTTCCATGTGTGTCAAGGGATCTGATTTGTAAACAGGAACCATAAACAGTAAGCTGCTGCAGCACATAAAATACAAATTGTCTAAATGTTGTAAGTGGTGCCGGTGAAAGGTCAAATTTTTAGATTAAGAAAAATTTCGGACACTAACGTCAGTAAGAGCCAGACTCCTCTTGACAATATCAAAATATTATTGATAAAAAGGAGTAACTTACAGTTACACAATAGTTGCTGTGGCTTATTGAACAGGGCTGTATTATAATCCCTCCCCGAAAAACAGCCAGAGCCTTTTGGTTTCCTACAGGCCCAACACTTGTAGCCTTGCCAGGTTACCACATGGGAAACCAGTTCAGGAAACCTAAAACTGAAAAGGAACCAAGCCAAATGCCATATGGACTAACCACCAGTTCAAATGCTTTTACAAGTGTCAATGTCCCTTTGGAAGTCTGGGTTGAGTGAATTCTTCCTCCTGATCAAATACTGTGTCAGACATCTACAAGGTCAAGCCTTGGGAGCACTTCTCAAGTTAGAGGAAGTTTTTGACCTTAATTCATTTATTTTTTAGCACAACAAGTTCAGTGATTACCAGAATTACATCAGACATACTCAGCTATTAAATGTTTGCAATACAGTAGCCTCAGGGGAAGCTAGGAAAAGGTAAATAGCATAGAGATGTGATGCAATGAAACACAGTCGTCTACAAGAGCAGAACCATGGTGACTTACACAGCTTGATACCAAGAGGTACTTCTGGGCATCCTTCCAAAAGACAGTATTAATTAGCAAGTATATCTAGGCCCCAATTTCACAGTCCTGCAGTAATATTCAGACGCACAAGAGATTGCAGCAACCTTGGCAGCTATTACGTAAGATTCACACTTCACGACAAAAGCTGTCCGTTGTGCTTCCCACCTGAAAGGAATAGCAAACTACAAGTACTTTCTTCTCCTGTCTCATTTCATTAGTTTTGACTTCCAGCGATCACCCCCACAAGGCTTCAACATGCACTGAGCAACAGCTGCGTGGACTCTCCAACCCGTTCTGAGTGATACGTATCTGGCAGAGGGTCCAGATTAGAAGGCATCACATGTATTGAAGCTTCTGTATTAATAGCAATTTAATAATAAACTGATAGTAATTTAATCTCACTGGCCATTTTCTCTCTTTTTTATCTTATTAAACAGATCAAGTAGTGTATATATTGAAAATGCTCTGTTCCATTGTGGTTTCTTTATAAATATGTTTCTATTTCAGTGAGATTACAGAGCACATAAAATTTTCATATAACTGAAATGAGCTGTGTAGGGTAAAAGTAAATGCCAGCAGGCATCTAAATATTGTAGCATCTGTTATATTTTACACTCTGTGATCACAAATCTTATAAAGCTTCACTGCATTTTAGCGGTATTCTTCACAAACTATTGAAGATTGATGGCTAGTGTAATTGCCATACCTGATATGCTATCATTTTTAATATACTGAACTACTGCAACTGCCCCTTTCTTTGTACTATCAACCTATGTCTATTTTATGTTTCCATAAAGAGCATAGTGTACCAGTAGCCAGTTACATTACTATCAACTAATATTTTTACACATTGTAGTGTTATCTTAATTTTCACTGCAATACATTGTTAGATGTAAGTACAGACAATACATGGTAGTATGCAGCAAGATAAAACATGACCTTTCCTTTTACAAACAGCTAATTCTACATATTTCAAAGACATTATATTTTTTTCTCTTTCTTTTTGCTTATTATCTGTACTTTCAAGATAAGACTGGGTCAAAATGGGTAAGACTGATGAAAACGGGCTTCTGAATTTTATACACATTTGCACATTAGATTATCCAGAAAGAACAGCAGTACCTATGCACATCCAAATTTCTAACCAAACTGGAAGTTGCTAAAGTGAAAACCACAAACTGGAGTTAGGAGGAGATTAAGAATCCTAGCAAAATACAGTTACATGCATAATGAGTATCTATTTAGAAGCACAAACAACTATCTCGCCACCTTTCCATCCATCCTGTTGACTAATGACGTGCAAGATTTGAAGAAGAAATTAGTCTTAAGGAGTAGCACTAGCACCTTGTTGATCGATTCACCAGGAAGCTCACCAACGAGAAGCAGATAAAGTACATTTCCCTAGCTATTCAATTAGAGCTCTCATTTGTCATCCCCAGCCGGGCCCATTACTCCAAACTGCATTTCAAGTATGTACAACTGTCTTTGCTTTAATTTCTAAATAAATACAGCATTTCTGCTAGTGAGGAGAACACAGCGTCAGTCAGAACTGTCTGTCGACTTCACCGCTAAGAGAAAGATTTTAATTTACAACAGCATCCAGTTTCCCAGTCAGTTAGGAGTTCTGACTCAAAGATGTCAGAGATTTAAACCAAGAAACATAATCTGCCCTTTCATTAGTTGTCTGCAGATATAGGATATAGTAACTTTGGTAAAACCTATAGTAATTTAAGCCAAAAGCTGGCAGTGGGAACTCACGTATGAACCCTTCTTCACATTAAAACACAGCTGGCTACAGCTGAATTCCCCGTGGAACTAATGATTTCTTGGTTTGCAAGAACATGCTCACAGGGCTCTCCTGGGAGCAAAAATTTCTATAGATCATTTAAACTCACTCATCTTACTCTTAGAGGGCTTGGAAATGTGTGTTAGTACTTAGGGGTATAATATATTCCGAGGAAAGTTGTCAGTCTTTGAGTAACAAGCTTACTTCTTTTGCATCTTTAATAAATGACTCCGTGAACAATATACAAAGCCACACATTTCTCATTAGTTGAAAAAATGAGAATGCTTCAGAACAGCTAAAGAACTATTAAAACACTGAACATCTGCAGAGATATGGTTTAATGAACAAAGACTATTGAAGGCACTCACTGTCCTAATTTCCACTAAGTTGACAGACAATGCCCCAAAACTGCCTTTCAGATCCAACATTAACTAATAAGCTAATCAGAGCAGAACAAACCATTTGTGTATGACTTTAAAATAAAGAATGGCAAGTATAGTTCTGCAACATATGTAGTGTTTTGTTTTTGTTTTTAAACAAGAGAATGATTTGTTTTGCTAAAAATGCACACACTTATGCTGAATAGTCTGTTCACTAGAAAAATGGCCAGATTTGTCTAAAAGTACTGTACGTTTTGTATGAGCTGCAATAAACTCCACAATTGTGAACTCTGGCCAAAATTCCTTTCAAAGCTCGTGAGATGTAGCTTGCCATAGCTCTGCCATTTGGCCATGGAATTTATTTTCTGCGGTGAACCTCAGTGCACCCATCAGTCTAGCATCAATAGGTGCCTTGCAAAAATGTCCTTTTAAAATGCTCCACAGTACCATTCAGTACATTTTCTGCAGTGGCTAAGCTTTACTCAACAGAAAAATTCTGTTTCTGGTTAAAATGCCTACTGCATGACTCAGTAGAAATATTTATTAGAAATAGCTGGTCATAATAGAGATGTAAAAGAAAGGTGGTTTACTCTGAACTTATTTTTACCCAGAAGTGAATTTGCAGCCATGACATTTCATACCCGCTGTGGTTTATAATTTGGAAAGTGGTCTGAAAATATGTTTGAGGAAATATTTTGAAGTCTGTCTTCTGTGGTCAGTTGCTTGAATCCTTCCCATCTCTTTTAAAATGCCAGTTCCCTGGGACAAAGGCTGCCACCTTCTTAGTATTGTATGGATCTTGCATGATGGACCGCAAGACCAGTGTTAGAACTAGTCATACTGTGATTTGGGACTTCAGTGATAGCATGATTTAGTACAAATCACACATCAACTATTTAAACAGAAATTATTCTAAATTATAATAATCATTGTAGTAATTATTTTTTACTAGGAGCCATCCATGAAAATATTTGTACAAGACTGTATTTAACATTTAGTAGATTCACCACAATTTTATCTAGGCAGTGAAATTATAGAAGACTAAAGATAATGAACTCAAAATTAGATTGATGGCAATTGAAACATATCCAAATACATTAAAATAGAGCCTGTTAAAAAAAAAAAAGTTACAGCACTGTTTTTTTAAACACAGAGCTCAATCATGTAGCTCACACTATTTCTGAACTATTCCCAGGTGAGCAGGTTATAGGACTTTTAACCCAAAGACATGACATACCCATTCGCCTCAATGATCTGGGCTGCCCAGACAGATAACATACCGGGAACTTGAGCAGTGATCATTTACCTCATACGGAAACTCTTTTTATCATAAGAAACACAGTTCAAGCAGAGAGCTCTGCTCACAGGGGATAAAATCACCATTAAGCACTGAATTAAATTACAACGGATCTCTGAATTAGATGTGCAGAAATATTGGTGGGGTTTTTTATTTGTGTTTTTGAGGGTTTTTTGTCCCTATAACAATTCCCAAATCCATTTCACTGTGGAGCTGCAAAACCAGCTGTGCTGACCCAGAGGGAGGGCTGTATTTTTTGGCAGCAGTTCTGGTTTATGCCAAGGTCCCTGTGAAACTACTGCTCCAGACTAAAAAGGCCAAATTTGCACCAGAAGGCAAGATGCTGAAGCAAATGACTTCACCTCTGAGATGAATTTAAACAATGGTGCCCACCTGCTAATAGGTAGCTGAGAGGCACAAACACCATGGCTTATCTTATCAGGCTGAGGCATTTAGGGGAGAAATTGAAAGTTCATATTTGCATTGCTCACTCAGTTATAAGGGATGAAGAAATGCTGATCTTTGTATTGTTTGTTTTACGCAGAGGGTATAGGAACACACTAATGTTCCAGTGAAAAATGAATCAAATGTGCAGGTAAAAAGTTTATATTGTACAATTTATGGCCTGTCATTTGTTGTTGTTTGAACGGGCCAAACCAAGTCTGCTGATCGCTGAGAAGAGGGATGAAAAACATCCCTCTGGCCACTGAAGGATAACTCCTCACCCTGGAGGAAGGAAGCACTAAAAACTAAACACGAACCATAAATTTCTGGGCTGCTCCTGAGTCAATGTGGGTACAGATACCATTAAACCATGCAGGTAGCATCTCAGTATGCCAGAGGCCTGAATCGCAGACAGGGACCTAGGAAAACTTAAGGTCTCAGGTCAAAGATTTAAATTCTCTCTGGTCTCTCTCCCCACTTCCTCTCCTATATCATGGAATGAATAATTTTATTAAGTTTCTTCAGAGTAGAACAATGAGAATTAATGGAATTACTGTTTGCAATGTGTTCTAACAACAGGAAGCAATGTGTGAGCGCTAAGCGCTCCTGCAGTTATTGATAAGCCTCAAAATCTGTACAGATGGTGGACTTGGTGTCCCAAGAGCTAGGAGTCAATTTAAAAAGACATAGATCTTGCTAGAATATATTGGGGAAACAAAGCAGAGTGTGTAAAGGTCTTATGTGCACTGTCATGTCAAGAAGACTTCATTGACATGATCCCATCATTCTGTTGACAGATTCAGCAGCTGCAATATCTAATGCAAGACTAATACAATTCTTCTTCATATATCTGTCAGCAATGATGCTCCATGATCTTGGTAGAAACTGAAGTAGGAAGAGCACTGAGAAATCATGTTAACAGAAGAAAAAAACATGGAGAGAAAAAGTGGAGGGGGAGGTTCTTCTCAAGACACCAGGAGCAGCACTATGTTAATAGTCCCATTGGGAACAGAGTGCATCTGACCACTTGATGTCAGACTTGACCCACATTTCAGTCAGCTTCCAGGGCATCAGACACTCCAGATTAATTTGATACAAACATTACTACACTTGAAAGATGTATCTTGAAAGACATTTATTTGGAACACAAGTTGTGGAAGGTCAAATATATGAAATAACATGAAAAGTGGTATTTAAATCTTGACCTGCTCAAAGGAGCTGAGTAAATCTCCTCACAGCAAGAAACTCACATGGCACTCAAATCTTAATTATATTGAAATCCCTAGATCCAAACATGTCTTCAGTTTGCAGGGAAGCTTGCGAAGGTCACATCTTGGGCCTGCACCTAACACAGCTTTCCAGAAACCAACCAGACAGAAATCTGGCATCCAGCAGTCCCTCAGCCTCTTAAAAATACAAAATACAGATCCACTCTCAGCTCCAGAACCACCTACTGTCTTGATTAGTCAAAACTAAGGTATTTTATGACTCTTTGCAAGGCAGAACACTCTGAAGTTATGAGCTTGCATTGCCTTCCAGATGCAGCTGTGCAGGCTGTACTGATGCCAGCCTCTCCAACACAGCTCATGATTACCCCCCGTCAGAGGTAATCACCTTCTGAGCTTCTTGCTTGAACATGCATGCCATGTTCAAATGATGAGCATTCTTTCTGTTGGGGAAATACAGCTTAACAAAATGGAAAAAACCCACTCATCAGCTTCTAATTTGGGCAACATAAGCCAATTTCTTATTACAAATAGGTACATTTAAACACTTTGAAAAGTTTACTGCCTTAATTTCAATCAAAGCAAGTGAATTAGCCAACATTTAAACTGCTTAACTTAAACTAGATCAATAAAATGCTCACCAATGCTTACCTGATGGGTGGTGGTAAAAAGTAGCAGAGGAAGCGGTGTGCCACCAGCCACCAGAAATGGTAAATGACAGAAGTTACTCCCAGAAGACATGTACCCACAACCTAAATCCCCAGGTCAAGAAAACATCAACCAATACTGCTTAACTTAGCTCCATGCTTCAAGTTGCACTGAGTTCAATGAGATGGAAGCATTTGCTAAAAATTACACTGAGGCTTAAATGTCTGTTGAAAGAACAAACTTAAAAATGTGCTGAGATACCTCCCTGAATGATGTCAAGGTCTTCACAGAGGCTTGGATATCAAGAAAATTAGAGTGGGTCATATGAAGAACTAAAATAATAGCACAGAAAGCTCAAAGCAGCAAGAAGAAAATGGACAACTGCGTGTAAATTTAAGCATCTCCAACTGGCTTCTAAAATCATTTATTCACAGTGTCACCAATCCAAGAAAACATTTATGCACTCAATTTATACATGAGCTTAGATTGCAGTGGCTTTAATGGGGTTTAGGCACTGAATTTTGCTGGTGTCAAGGTTTTAGTGGTCTAAACCAATATGGCCCTTAAGATCAGGATTCTCCCTTACTTTTCTCAAACAAACAAGAAAGAAAGAAAAAAAAAAAAGAGAAAAACAGTGGCTGCTTCCTTCTTGCCACTACATGGGAATACGTGATGATTTGTGTATCCTGCAGCAGTGATGTTATCTTTATCAGAGCATTCAAACCACCAACATTCGTTACCACAGCCTCAGTGACTGAAATTACTGTCTTGAAATATGCAGTGCCATTTTCTACTCTGTACACCGATTTTCAGCAATCATAAAAGACAGACCTTTCTAGGATCCAATGAAGCAAGACAATAATCTATATTCCCTGTGCAGAAGTAGAAAAAAACCACAATTGAAACAATATAGTATCAGCAGAGCATATAACATAATAAGTATTAAAACTATAACAGGTGTGAATGATTGTTAGGTAACTAAAAATAATCATAGGAGTACTAATGTCTAAATAATTAGATTTCAAACTAAAATATATTAAAAACAAACATAGGAACAGGTGCCTGAGCAGTTAAAAACTGATGTGATTCTTTTTTGTTATTAATTGCTACCCGCAATTTTTTTCTTTTTCAAAGTAATCTTTTACCTTACTAGAAATAACAGGAGAAGTTAAATACATAATTTACCAGCTTCCCCATGAAATTTAGCAAGGCAGAAAGCATGATGGTTTCTTATCTCCTAAAAAGGAGCCATCACATCTCTCTGAATTTAGATGACCACAGCAGAGAAATGGCCCACACTACTGGAACAGAGCATTTATCCTTGTACCTCTCAGTCCTGCTTCTGACTAGAATTCTTCTACATTCTAAAGGGAGATGGAAAACCATCATACACCTTTTAGTGTCTTATTAAATGATGAGTGGAAGCAAAAGAAGGGTTTGTTTTGTTGGTTTTTTTCCTAACAACTCCTCTGATGATTCAGGTTTTACTCTGATGCCTGAAGATGAAAAGGATCTTCACTAGAATTGCAGTCCTCCTAAGGTGTATGCTGGTAAGTAACTGGTAAGTAACTGCCTTTGGAAATTTTTGATAGAAACAAACTGGTGGTAACAGTGGCTACATAAGACATGCAAATTCTTCTCATTCCCTCACAAACTCTTTCCTTGTATATCTGTAGTTTATCTGCTGCTGTATTAAAGTTCAGCATAATTACAGATTCTGACAGAGATTTCTTAATAATCAGCACCAACGCCACTACAACTGGTGGATCTGCAGAAGTAATTACAAATCTTATAACCATCAGAAAGCCCCTCTTCTGGACAATAGGTAAAGATGAGATGTTTCCTGAATGGCATTCCAGGCAACCCCTACACAGAGGATTTATTTTAAAATGGCTTTATTTATATAAATATATAAATAAAAAGTCATAATTTTATATTTATACATTTAATTTTTATATTTCTATATTTCAAATTCAGGACACATGCAGCTGTCTAACAAGAACTGTCATGTATGCTTAAGCCTTTGTTAGGGAACAAACTTCAGGACAGGCTGTCTCAGGAAAATTTCATCAAACCTAATAAAACAAATGGACAACCCTGCCTTAGATCCAGTCACCCAAGATTTGGGAAAATTGGTCAGATTTTTCATGGATTGCCCACAGGTAGATCTCCAAACTGTTGGGACCTTGGTGTTTCAGTGCTCTGGGACCAGAGCTAAAAAAGCTTTTGATCTCTTAAGCTTGCCCTGAGTTCAGGGCTTGAGTTTTCATCTCAAATTTATATCCTGCCTTACTCTGCTCCTACTTAACTGTGGTAAAACACCGAAAAAGATCCCATAAGTAGCTAAGACTTGTCTCTAGTTCTAAACTAATTGAGAAAGAATGAGAAAGGGTCCATGTTAATCGATCTGTCTGTTCCTTACCAGTGCAAGGCTTCTCTAAAAGCACTTGGACAGCAGGCCTACTTCATTTGACTGCAGATGTTTGACTGTAGGTATAGATGATTTAATGTCTGCTGCTCTTCCATGATTCAGAGTGATCATGTAGCTATCAGCACAGCACAGGAACTAATTAGTGGTGGTTGGCTAGTGTCTAAGCGATTTGGTGTTGGAAAGCTGAAGGTATTCCCCACATATTGCATATTTTTTATCACAACTGATACCTCACGTCAGTATTTTCATGCTGGATAGTACAAGCTTCTCTCTTGAATGTCCAATGTGTAGATGTCAGCTGGTACATTTTGGCTATGAAAGGAAAAATTATACTTGATCTGAGCTACTGCCAGACAGGCTTGGAAGAGTTTTCCATAATAGAAAGTGGAAAAACTCACAGTGTCTAAGGCCAATGAGCCACAGTGCATGTAGCATCTGGATCAGTGCATATACTTCTTTACTGGGGCTGAAGTATTTTCTGCCTTTGATCAGTTTATGACTTTTTTTGTGCATGAAGCACCACTACCACATTTCATAATTCCCTCTAGTTTTCAAATACATCCCTGTGCCTAAGTGAAAAAAGTATGGAACAGACCAGCAAGAGATCAGGTCATAACTTGTTTTGCTTAGATTTGTTTCTCAGAATTTCTGACAATAAATGAAGTGCAGGCTTGCATGAAGGTGGCCTGGGGTCAGTGGGATGGGGAGGGAGGAGATTCTTTCAAGAATACTAATAAACGCTACTGACTGGGACAATGAATCATTTGTAGGTCGTGTGGGCTCTATGAGGTTGAATTCATAGGTCTTTTATACAAGTGGCTGAACAGATTAGAAGCAAGCTAACTCACTCCTTGAAAAGGTCAGAACGATCATGAAACAATCCCTTCACAGCAAAACATAAACCCACTTTTTCAGCCAAGCCTTCCCATACTAAAAGGAGGGAAAGTAGTTATATACATGGGTTTAATTCAATTTTGAGAATTCTCAAATCTGGGGCAATTTTCTAACATGTTTAGAGTTTTGCACATGCTTAAATCCAAATCTGAAGCACCCTTGCAGTCACTGTGATTAGGTAGCATAAATCCAATGTGAAAGAAAAGAGTCAGACCCACTGGGTTCTGCTCCAGAAGAGTGAGGAGACAAGTGGAGTAGTTTGAGCTGAGAAGGGAATAGTTGTTGCATGAGTACCCCAGTGTAAGATCTAGGGAGAAAGCAGCAGGTGTCAGACTGAGATAACCACAACAAATAAAACTGTGGACCTTCATATTCAAAAACAGATGAGAGAGATTCCTAGAATGGGAGAGGATAGATGGATACAATTAGTGTCTGCTGACAGAGGAAGTTATCACTGATCACAAACCTGCAGAACATAGTGTCACTTTACTGTCACCCAGTTGCTATATTCTTTGATTAGCTTCCACTATCAGTGATGGTTAACAAGACACCGAGTTGTCTGAACCCTTCCCGCTGTTGAAGATTGCTGTTCTCATAGTCATAAGTGGTTTAGATATCAGTGACACACTTGTTGCAACTGTCAAGGAGCAGCAAGTGCCTGCTACCACCTCATGGTGCGGCAGGTGACCCTGTGGTGGCAGTGCCCTCTGGCACAGCCCTACCAGGTCTGACCATGGTGTCAGAGCCAGGAGCTGTTAACAGGGTCCATCCACAGCCCCAGACAAGGCAAGCCATAAACCAGGTCCAGGGTCTGCCCAGAAATGAAAGGAGACAGGGCCAGGGCCAGGACTGGAGACAAGGCTACAACATGGGTCCAAAGTCCAGCCAGGAGATGAGGTCAAAGACAGTCCTGGAAATGAGCTATAACATACTTCTAAGGTTTTCATTCATCCATCCATCCATGAGACAAACTGCCTACAGCATGGGTCCACAGTCCATTCAGAAGGCAGGACTGGAAACAGACACACCTGAACTGTAGCTCAGGCAAGGACTGATCTTAAATGGAGCCCTTGGGTCCAGTGGCACCCACACAAAATGGGTGTTTGTCAAGGTTTCCTTTCATCTTGCCTATCACCTTTGAGGACTCCTGGCCAATTGAAAATGGCCAGCCTGCACAAGTTGCTGCACTAGACATGTAAGTCTGTTGTGACCCAGTAACACTTTACGTGTGCCTTCCACAGAAAGGTGAACTCTCAGTTCTTCTTACACGGTTTAATCCAAAACATATGAAGGCATTTCAGTAAGAAAAGACAAAAAGCGAGAAGCAATAGGGCCACTGACTATTTTCCTCAAACATATCTGTTGTTTTCATGAATACATCAAAGCGTTTGCAGGACCATGGCTCATTTGCTAGTCACCAAAGTCACTTTAGCATTGCTGTTGATCTATTTTCATGTCTTTCTTGTACTGGGGACCCCAGAGCTGGATGCAGCACTCCAGGTGGGGTCTCACAAGAGCGGAGTAGGTCGGGAGAATCCCCTCCCTCGACCAGCTGGTCACACTGATTTTGATGCAGCCCAGGATACAGTTGGCTTTCTGGGCAAATTTTCAAGCAAATAGAAGTCTTCAAATACATAATTTTGGAAGCGCAAGGGTCTGTGCTGAAAATCAGAGATCTTGAGGATGAAGTAATAATTTCTGAGTCTAGAAATAAACTGTTCTAACATTCTTCTGCATTATGTTCATGTGCACCAGTGAACAGCAGATCTAGAAGGCATACAGACTGGTTCTTCTTTCCAAATAAAGTGAGTTAAACCAACTATACTTTAGTAAGCAAAATCTTTTATGTAAAAGATCACTTAGATCTAGAACACAAGTGGAATATTAGTTATTTTTAGTGGCATGAAATTTTTTATAACCTTTGACTCAGAACATCCTACTAAAAGGCTCTTTTCAAAAGCATGAAAGGCATGAAGATCTGTCTATATTATTTAAACCAGCAATTAGTACCAGATGTTACTGCACTTTATATTTAGACACCAAATTTCAATATCTTAAACAGAAAGAACACTCTTGAAGGACAGAAGGAATAATTTCCAAATGTAATTACAGCATATTGTTTTGATTCTCTCTCATTAATTTACCTGATTGCAAAGTAAAATTTAATGAAGTTATATTTAAATTTAAAATTGGACCTGTGAGTAATGTAACATCTTATTACCTTACTGCATGGGAAAAAATAGTTTTAGTGTATATTTCACATTTCATTAAACAGCCCATATCCTGCATAAAGCTGCTAAAGGACATGGAGAACATAAAAATGCCATAATGTTAAGAGTATGCAGCTTATCACAGTTATTTTTTAACAAAACCCCCCAAAACATCAAAGTTGTTTTTTAATAAATCTGAGAACAAAAAAAGTTCTTAAGAAAAAGCATGTGATGTAAGTAGTTGTCACCACGTGCCTTTGATTGACAGTCACATTGAAAAGTTCACTCGACTTGCCCAGGGTCACAAAGAATTCGTATCAGTGCTCAGAACTGAAAGTCCATGTCAAGATCCCCATCCCAAGGGGGAAGCAAGCAGCAGTAGCCTAGTCCTTGTAAGCTTCAGGCACAACAGGCAGTGCCTGATTCATTGGTGGATCTTTGGGATCACACACGGAGGATGTGAGACTTGTTCTTTGGAGCTAGCTCCAGAGAAAATGCTGGCCAAGGAGATAAGGGAGGCTGACTAAATAGCAGGAGGATAACTTGTCTGCTTGTTGACAGCACTTGGCTGGGAAATACAACCACTTCAAATAACAAAAGCATCAGTGTAAACGATCCAATTGTTGGCAGTGTTGACCAAGAAGAGAAGATAGTAAGGCAGCCCTGCAGGGCTGAGTGGAAGCCAGATGCTGAGATACTGTATTTCACTTGCAGGTAGGCATCTGTAAAGTCTCGGCATCTACCAAGAACTTACAGTTTTTAAAAAATTAAATATTTATGGTGGTGTTTCCAAGCACTAGAATATATGCTACAAAAACATTCAGACACCTGTATATTCATATGAAGTCACACTTTTGTGGATGTGATTGGAGAATTCCCTCCTGGTAGTCTATCTGTTCCTGTTCTGCAGACTTTACTGTCCAAATACAGACAACCAGACCAAAACAGAGACATAAAGCCACAAATACCTACCCAAGGTTTTTCTTCCATTAATAGAGATCACCACTTTGCTTCTTTTTTAATAGGGCATCTTAATATCACTTTTAATCTTTAACAACCTGCCCCTGTTTTCAGAAAAAATTGTCTGCTCCGTTACCAATAAAATAAGTGGCAACAGGTGTGCAAGGCTATGAGACTGCTGTGAAGACTTATGTGCAAGTGTTGCAAGCATTGCCATGCAAATTCACTGTCACCACAACTATCTGTTCAAAACATGGAGTTCATACAGCATGGCTCAATGTTTTAATGTCCAGGGGCTGAATAGGAACTGCACGTTTCACCATAATTGTGGTATAAGTGCTAAAATCTGTTTCTTCAGCTGCATGGAAACCCACAGGCTAAATAATGCAGTCAGTGATTCAAACAAAACTTTCACCAACTTGAGAGGAAAAGCTTAAAAGCATCTAAGGAAGTCTGCGGAGATGATTCCTGCAGAGCTTTATTCATGAGGCTTATCTGTCCCATTGAAGTGAATGGAATATAACACATCAGCAAGAGTTAACGGAATTAGTGTGGGCTCCTCTCACATGAACTCACTACAGAGTAATACTTTTGATTTTCTTACATTCACTCTAAATTTACTTTAATGGATGCAAACCATCAGCACGTAGACCTTTGAATATTTTTTAAGGGACAGTTTTTGGCAGAAGAACATTAAGATATTCTAGATCTTAATTTAATGAGCTGGCATCAATCTCTGTTACGCATTTTACTTAAAACATTTTTCTATCATTTCTCCTACTATTTAGTCATACCACTGGCTCTTCAGTCATGTCATGTCACTGTATTTATCTAGCAGTACTTTTGGCCAGAAGGAAGGAGACCCAACCATCCCATTTGCTGAAGGAATATAGGGCAGTCAGACTGTACTGAACATGTCAGAAACTCTGAGCTGGTACACATCACTACCTCTGCCACGCTCCTACACCTTTTCCAACCACCTTCCTCTATCCACCACCAAATTCACTTAATTAGAGAAAAAGCTCAGAGCTGGACCAGGGGAAGAGGTGTAGCAGCAGCATGGATGGAGATGCATCATTCTTCTCTATGACAAAGGTGTCCATGCATACAGACTGCCTCCACTTCTTGTTGCCGGACGATGCTCAGGTTCACCATAAATCAATAGAGAAGGTAATCTGAGCAAAGTGCAGGTCTGGGAACAAACAAAATCTAATACCTCTGGCAGCTGAAGGTATTTGTACAAGCCTACCAGTGCAGTATTATCTGAGGGACTAAACTGAAGAAATGACATCTAGGTGATCAGAAGTGCCATGTATATTTAAATTTATTCTGGTCTTCAGGTTCAGAAGATCTCAAAAGAAAAGCTCCAACTCAATCTATTTTTTAAAAAAAGCAATCCAGGTGCTTGTACTGGCAATACTTATAGCTGTAATGAATTTAGAACTTGATATTTTGTTGTAGATTTTATATATTATTGTCTCCTTTGAGAGACAGACCAACTTTTTTTTTTTCTTTTTTTGGTAGCTGAGAGCAAAACTCTGCCTCCAGGAAACTGCAATCTTAAATGTTCAGCTGACAGAGATCTGGTATTATCTGTCTATTGTATGGGGTTTCTTCATCAGTATGTAGCAAATTTAAGAACTAATACTTGGTTCATGATTTATTCCTTTAAAAAATAAGATGAAGAATTTTAATAATCCCTTCCACACATTTATAATCAGTTCCTCAAATATTTCTCAGGTGAGCTGATATAAAATTATTTCCATCATTTGCATAAAGCTCTGTCTCCTCTTATTTGAAAATCTGCTTGAATTTTCATCCCTAACAATAATCCAAGATCTCTTGTTTTAAGTTTGTGTATGACCATAACAACCATATTTTAGCAATGATCCGTTCCCATTTGTTCAGGATCTTGCATAAGTATCCTCCCTTAATCTCCCTTTCCTTAGCTACAGAGGAGAAACTTCCTTCATAAATCATGTCTTGGTTTCTAAATCATCTTGGATTGCCCCTGCCGTACCTTTTCAATGTCTTCTTGTAATGAAGTGGCTAAAACTGAGCACTCTTTTCTAATGAGACTAGTAGCATGCCAGAATAATTTCTGCAGCTTTATATACCATACTGCCAGAGCTATATTTCAGAAACTTGTTTGCTCTTTTTCATTTTTGCTATTGTTACCAGGAAATAGTGCTAATGGTTTACTCTATTATCTGCAGTCCCTTCTAGGTTCTTTTCTTCATATGAATTCCATGTTGTGTTCCTATTTAGACTGCAATCTTCATGCTTATTCTTTTAGTAATTGGCTACATTACTTCACATTATGCTGCACTGAATTTTATGAACCACTTAGCCACCCAAAGGCCAATATGCTTGTGTTATAAATATTACATTTCTGCTCATTCCAAGCAATGTTGTTATCACCTGTGTTTAAATCCTTAATCCATTCTGCTCTTGAAACACCTCTGAGAAGGGTAAGCAGCTGCAGTTAAATAGAATAACAGCTATGCAGTCTCTCTCTCAAAAAAAACCAACCAACCAAACAAACAAACAAAAAAACCCCACCAAAACCAAAAACTCAAAACCACAGAGAATAAAAAATCAACAAAAAACAACCTATATCATCTGTGTAAGGCCAAGTTCTCCCAATGGAGTCATTTAACCATCAAGGGAGTTTCCTGACTTAGCCAACTGCACGTTACCACATTTCACATTTTAGATGTGACCCTGTGACTCCTTTTCTTGACCCTTGTGATGTTTTTTGCCTGTCACTCAAATGTTGAAAAGGGGAGCCTAAGATGTGTCAAAGCCTTGCTGATTCTTTCTATACAAGGACTGTGAAACTGCCTTTTTTTTCTAGTAACATGCTGAAAATCATGCAGACTTACAGCTTTCAGCAATTATTTCAATTATATTGTTTTGGTCTTGCAAGTGTAAGTCTTACCTCATTTTATCTACACAATAAGTCTTCGTGCTTCTTGCTCTGACTCTGCTACCCTTCTCTTTTTCATCCCTTCAGAGGTACCACTTCTTGCTCACATTAAATGGAAGTTACTTGTTCTCATTTTCATGCCCTTCACAGCCTACCTCTCACTGGAATTGACAACTCCCGCCTCCACTGTCTGTTAGCAGGGTTTCCAGATGAACTATTCCCTGCTGCCATCCCCGCTTGGGATGGTTTTTCCCCAACCATCCACAGAGCTATCCCATTATCCTTTAAAACCATTCTTATACCGTTCCTTGGCTTGACATCTCTAATGGACAAATGTTAGGCAGCTGGTATGCTGATACTGTTTGCCTTCATGCTTATCAACTGTTTAGTAGTTTCTTTGCACTTCACCATCTGTCCATCTCCATCTGTTGTCTCCTGTCTTACACTTTGGATGTAAGCTCTGGTAGTGGTGACCCTCTTCTGAATTTTTTTTCTTTTGTTAACAGAGCAGCTAGCACAGGGGGCTCTGGTCCATGACCGCCATTTGCTAGGAACTGTGTAAAACAAATTATTCAGTCAGCATGCCAGTGGACTATTTTCTCTGCATGGAGCAAGTATGCAACTGAGGATGCTCATGGACATCATATCCTTTTGAATCTGTAACTAGCAACCGTTCCCTTCTCCTGCTGCTTCCTGTTTCTCTGTTAATGTACATGAAGATGAAGTTGAGAGAAGGTAAACAAAGTCAACTAATATTTAGCAGTTGCCTTGCTCCTCTCCTTCCCCTGCTTTTTCAAGGATCTCTAGGAAATCAAGCTCAGAAATTATTTCTGCAGTTCCTCATGAAAGAAAGGGAGATGAATTGAAACAGAGTGACAGCAGTGACCTCAAAAATCACGCCTGGGAAAATATTCCTGTAATTGATGAAGGATGAGGGAGTTCTGGAAGAAATTAAATGATTAGTGCTAGCACAGTGGTCACAGCATCATGACAAGAGACATCCAGAGATGGAAGGACAGGGACAAGAGCAGTGAAGAAGTATGGTGTTCAGGATGCGTGACTGTGAGCAGCAGTGATCTGCCCAGCACAGATGATAGTGCCCTCAGGTACACAGGTGAGAAAAGAGGCAAAGGACCACACCAAAGGTATAAGTAGGCCAGGAATATGAAGGGAAGACTATGGCAGCATGGAAAGAAACGTTTTCCTTCCTAGACCTCTGAAATTCCTCCAGAACATCATTACTCGTTATAGAGTAAAACATCTACCATATTTTCTTAATCTCTAACTCACGTAACAAATAAAAAAACTGCTTATGATGGTGAACACAACTATTCTTCTGCTCATACAATGTAGAGATCCTGAGAAACACCAAGCATCTGCGCTGAGGTACCAGGAAACTTTTAATGCCTCTGAAAGGGGTCAGAGGTTTACTCAGTGCTTCTGAAAAAGTGTTCAGTTCTCTGCAGGATGGGCCCTTAGTTCCCTTCTTTTAAGCCCAGAGGTAGGAAAAAATCCTAAATACACCACCAGATGTGATTCTGGCAATTTAGTTTTTACCCTCAAATAACTTTAGGCACTTCAGATGGTGCGGGTTTTGGTTTTGGTCTTTTTTTCAAATTATTTCTAGACACAGATTTTATATGAGCAATGAAATGACAAATGGCAACACCACACCTTTTTAATGAAGTGTTTATCTATGTTCACCTTTTCAAAGACTTTATTTTCCTACAACTTAGGAGCTTATATGAAAAGTTAAAGAAGATTCAGGTTGAATGTACTTTAAGTCAATAAGGGAAATTTGGGTGAGTGGTGTTTAGGAAAGATTTATGATATATCTCATATATTGATCAGCACTGATAATTTAAATGCAATCTATCTGGTGGCTTAGGATTTCAAAAGACAGATCAAACCCAGCCGATTAAAACAGCTGTTGCTGGAAGTCTTGGGGACAGTTCTCAGCCTGTATAAATCAGCACAGTTCTGCCAATTTCAATGCATCTATACTGATTTACACAGCAGAGAATCTAGTGCTCCACTTTTGCAGAAGCTATTAAAATGCATGCAGTAGATTGACCGTGGCTTAATACTGCTAATCCAGCTGCCTTTGGTCTCTTTATTTTCTTTACTTACTTTGGAGATACTGTGTAGGTAAGCAGCATTAAACTAAGAGTTCTTCAAAGAACTGGACAGTATTGATTGGCAGATGTTTTAATGCCATTCCTGTAAGTACCGTGCTCTGTTAGCAATAGTTTCAGCCTAATGCATATCAGCCCAAACTCAATGTAGCTCTCCTGACACTGGTGAAATTGTGAGGCTATACAGCAGCAGAAAGCTAGCTTCCTGTAAGGTAGGACGTACTTTTCAGGAATCAGGGCCCAGCTTTTATTTCAGTCTGTTTCTCATGAGATTTTTACCAGAGGCAGTGTAAAAAATAAAAAACTTCAAGAATTGTTTTGCTTTGTGGGATTCATTGTGAAAGTAGATGCCAGATCTTGTTCATAACTTAGTACCAAAACTCTTATCTGCATGCAACGAAGAACTGTCAGTTCCAGGCTATATTAAAAGCAGAATCCAATGTTCTTCATCTCCCTTTCTTCCTCCAATATTTCTCCTTTGTTACCTTTTTATACTAAAAGAAAACATACACAGTTTTACACAGTGGGCTCTCTGGGGCAGGGACTGCTGCTTTCTGTGCTGTCATAGAGCACAATGGGATTTCCTCCAAGCACTGCAATGGTTCCTGAGGATTTTTACTATATCTTAAGTCAGAGGCCTTGGTGGTGAGCATTCAGAGGTATCTCCCCCATATGATAACTTAGAATCATAGAATGTCCTGAGTTGGAAGGGACCCATAAGGATCATCGAGTCCAACTCCTGGCTCCACACAGGACCAGCTGAATCAGAGCACACGACTGAGAGCATTGTCCAGATGCTTCTTGAACTCAGTCAAGCTCGGTGCTGTGATCACTTCCCTGGGGAGACTGTTCCAGCGTGATCTTTATATGTGAGACCAAAGCTCCTGAGACACCAGTACTGCCAAAAGAATGTGGACATGTACAAATACACTCACTACAAACTTTTGTTTTTCTGCAGAGACCTTTCTTGCCCCTACTAATATCTGCTGGGCAGTGAGTATGGAAAGAGATCTCAGGGGTGGGAAAAAGGTTATTTGTCTCACTTTCTTAAGAATCTCCCTTTGCTTAAGAAGGTCTCTTTTTACCATGTAATACAGAAAGTTTCCTGAGGAACAACATATACATGTAAAAAACCATGCATTGTGACATGTGGGGGAGTGATCCCAGCCTCCCACTGCTGACTGATCTCCAAGTCCTGGAAAAGTTCTAGTTTTCTTCTAGAGAAAAACGACCTATTGCATTAAGAATATTAGAGCTTGCTACTTGTCTCAGCTCTTGATTAGGAAATTAGTGCTGACCCCTCCCTTCTTCTTTCCAAATTACAGCAATTGTACCTGTGAACAGGTGCGATAAGAAACCAGCATCCATTAGTGTATTTTCTGGTTTCATGATTAGCTGATACAAAACTGAAGTGTAATCAAGTAAGGATTCATTCGTTTGATTAGCCATTGAAATTATTCTGTGCCTAATCAGATGCCTGGCTAGTTTGTCAGCCTCCTTTATGGAGTCTTTATCTCTAATGGATGGTCCAAATGCATTCACAACAGTGGATCTGATTTAAGTATATGTGTGGGTGTCCTCTGACTCATCTTTGAGAGTCAAAATAGACAGATGAAAGAACAGCTTTGATGTGAGCTTATTTCATTCCTCACCTACAAAGAAAAAAGCAATTTTGAATTGCGAAGACTTGTACAACAGAACAAGACTAGAGACATTAAAGGAGAGAATGATCTATTGGAACAAGTTCTCTGTGCAAGCTTAGCTATAAAAACTGAGATCTGCAACAAAACAGATCCAGGCTTCAAATCCCTATCCTAAGTCATTGCTCATACACTTTCACTTATAGATACCAAGATTTTTGTATTCTCAAATCTTACATTATTTATCTTTGGTAAGTTTTCTGTATAGTATCAAGGAAAGGTTTCCTTAAGACTGGATAATTGTAAAGAATGGGCAAACCTTTCAGGTCCTTCCTAGAACTCGTGATCTGACTATGAAAAGAGAAAGAGAAGACAAGACGTAGCATGTGCAGTTTGTTTTGGAAAATGGTTGTTTCTCAGTTCTCAGTCATTTCTCTAAGTCAGTGGGCTGTGGGTAGGTTCAAAAACAATCAACAAGCTAGTCTTTGAGAAGCTTTTTTTTTCTCAGGGGTTCTTAGAAGAGCAGAAGAAAATCAGTGAATACTCCGGCTCCTACTCCTTCCTTCCCCAGCCTCCCTCCAGGAGAGGAGACTACTGCAGAGGGATGCAGCTCTTAGTCATGGCAGCACATGGACTGCCTGATTTTGGGACCAAAAGGGTCATTCCAGAGCTAGTCGGGAGGAGTGTGACCAGAGGACCTATCCTTCTACCACTGTTGAGCCAATCCAAGTCAGGCCTACAGCAAAATCCATCTCCCCAGCTTAAAGCTGTGATTTTCTGCCCCAGGCAGCTGTCTACATATGTCCAAAGCCAGACCTGCTCAAATCAATAGTAAATTTTCTATCTAGCTCATTATTCAGGTTATTCTACGACTATTCCATAAAATACATTTCTTGCTTACCTTGCTCCCTCCTCATATACTCTTGGGTTGTTACACTGCAACGCATGTTTAAAAGAAAACTGTTTCAGATGCAAGGTTACAGAAAAGTTTTTGCATCTGATTAGAACACTGAGCTCAAAAACTTGCCAAATGGGAACATGAAACTGGCTGCATTTTTAACATGGCTACAAGACTGAAAATTCTTTTAAATGCTAAATATCCTAAAGTAGTTTCACCTCATTTCCACAGAAATTATTTGAGCACAGCGTTAATCCTGTTTGCTTTGATATATTTTTCCAAATATTCTTTAAAAAATATCACTGGGTAAAGTTACTATATCTCTTAGTTTCTCTTATTTCTATCAAAACAGCCTCCATCAATCACAAGTCATAGTGGAGGTATATTATAAGCTACAAACACCTTAAATTGAAATGTTGTTCATTGGTGACAAAAACATTTTTGCTCTTCTGATTTTTGATGTTTTCTCATCAGTTGCTGCTATTTAAATCTAAGAAAAAGGCAAAATGTTACTACAGTATCTCAAATAATTTCTGAAGTTACAAGGAATAGAACTACTCAGGCTTTCAAGTTCAGAAATAGATAAATATTATAGATATAGCAAATATGATGTTCAGATATTAGAAAGCACTGTAATGGAGAAGGTTGAATGCAATAATTTAATTGTAATTTTCAGCCTTTTAAACACAAACTCAATTTAAAAATTAAAGATTAATCTTTGCTTACACTATATCCAAGACCTGACTCCAGAGTCAAAGTCTGCTGTCATTGAATACCATATGCATTCAAGTTCAGACGCTAGAGGAAAAACAGTATATCAACTATTTCAGCAGTCCCTCTGTTTATAAAGAGAAGTGGTTTTCCAGCCTCTGGTAGTTAACAACTGAGTTCTACACCAGGTGTCAAACTGTTATCATGATTTCAGAATGGAAAGAAAGAATACAAGAGTACTCTCAGGCTAAGGAAGTAGTCTATGGGAAATTGATAACTAGCCTTGCCTTTAGAGTGGGATCTATTCAGCTCCACTCGCTTCACTCAAACAGCAGTTTGTACCAAGAACGTGTCTTCAGATGAGACAACCCTCTCTTCCTCCAGCCCCCAGCTAAATCCAGCTGTCTTGAGTGGTATTTTTGAAAGGTTTAATACAGCTCACAAGATTAAGCAGTATTCAAGGTTAAAATATTTCTCAGAAAGGATCCATTATCCAGGATGGAAAGGATAAAAGCTAGGGTTAGTGTATTGAATCTTTTGCTATTTTCAGTACAAGAATCAGTTTAGCTTCTTATTAGTATTGGAAGAACTACTCACTGCCACAAGCCTTTCATTCCCACTTCAACACCCACTGTTGAAGGTTTCTGCCCTCCATGGTTAGAACAGTCCCACACAAACAGCAGGGGACAAGGCCTTCTAAAATGGATCTGAAGTAACAGAAACCTGGCAGAAGCAGGTGTCGGAGTTTCCCACCTTTACCACTTACCCCTCTTCCCTTCCTCCCAGTTGTATCAAATCATACGGCCTTCTCTAATTGAGAAGAAATTGGATTGGAGTCAAGAACGCTATTACTTTTTCCCCCTAATCAATTACTAATACAAGGTAAAACAAAGGATCCTAGTTAGAATCCCAATTAACACTCTGTAGTTATGTATTTGAAGGCTGATTTTGCTTTTTCACCTCTGCAAGCTAAATACCAACAGAATTGATTTAGTACTTCTGAAATTAATGAATGATCTATTATTGACATCAGTAGTCTCATTCATGCCTTTGGAAACTGATTAAATGATAGCACTGACTGATTTAGTAGTAACCATCCTCAAACACCACTTAAAGAGTTCTCATACTGTGTCTGATGCCCAGTGTAGATGAAGCATTACTGAAGAAGGAGGAGGCTTTCTGTGCTTTTCTAAAGGGAGCTGGAACTCCCTCTGCTGCTATCTGCTATGTGTAGGTTGTTTCTGATCTATTGCTGCCCTAATGAAGCACAAGATGAAGATTTTGGTGTAACTATGAACATAATGGGATGAAAAGAAGTATGAATCCCTGAATCAGGGTAGAATAATCTAATGGGTTCACAAATGTCATGTCCAGGAACAGCCTCTGGAAATCAAATGGAAACATCATCCTGAGAAGTCCACAGAGGTCAAAGACCACTTGCATAACCATGATGTGCATCTGAAGAGAAAGCTGAGACATCTGAATGTGGTATCTGCTTTGGGAACTATTTGGCATGACTCATCTAAACCAGACTGCAGAAATACCAGAGACTTACTGCTGATGGCCCCTCTTAGGGACCCTCTGTCCTCCTCTTAGGTGTGTCAGGTATCCTGGAGTGGAAGGCTCACATGCCATCAGACAAAGCTAAGTCTTCCTCACCTCAACGTCTCCCAGCTCTCATTTGGGTAGTGAGGACTATGAGGACGATCCAACTACCTGCTTTCTGCTGGATGATTACAATGGTGGTCATGTCACGTCCTGAAGGAGTTCAGGGACTTCATCCTACTCCTTTATGCAGACTCTGGCCCAGTGTCAATCAAGCCAGTGGGAGTCGAAGCAATGATCAGATCTAATAATTTCTGGAGTCACTCATAAGCCATTGATCACATGCAGAGTCATCCAGCCCCTTCAGTTATTTATTTCAACAGCCTACCTTCTAATACCCCGAATCATATTACAGGCTTTCTCTGTCTGGAGGAAGTGAGAGGAGTGTAGCCCTTCAATTGTTATGTAGAAAATTATAAGCTATACTGAAATATTAAATGAATGAAGACACAAAGAGAAAGCTAGCTGTCAAGATACTAGAAGAAAACCACAAACCTAAAATGAAGTCAGTGACATTTAAAAAGAAAACTAGAGAATCTACTGGCTTTGCAGTCCAGCAGCTTGGAAATGATGGCTCATGAGATGTTCTGTAACACAAACAAATGTACCCTCTGGGCACAATAGATATTATTGATCCTCAAACAAAAAGAGAGGAGATTGAAAAACACAGATTAGAAAAAAAACTCTGGGAAAATGTCAGTTTCAAGTTTTATGTCAAGTTTTAAAATAAATGCAATTGCAGATGTATACTTGGGAAAAGTGCTTCATATCTTCCGACACAGCACCTTCATAACTGCTGCAGTTCAACACAACACTGTAATTCACAGAGAATTCTCACAGGCTTCAGCTGATGTAGACACTAATTGGAAAATTCAATGAACAATGGAAACTATAAAGAAGTAACATTTCAAAATACAAAATAGTGTCCTCAGCAAAAAAAAACCAACCAAAAACAAACCAACAAAAAAACAACAAATACCAAAAAACTTCTACAGAACATTAGTACAATATAAGCTCTTCAAAAAGCTTACTATCCTGCAAGAAAACTCAAGGGAATTAATGTACAATGTTAAACAGACATTAATGGTTTGAGCTCTGAAACAAAATGAATTGAAAAGAATAATCACCAATCGTCCTGGTGGCCTCTCAGTAATAAGTAAAAGACAGCAAAAAGTTATGGAAGGAAATTCTGAAATTATTATTACTACTAGATTTGGCCCAAATTATATAATTATGTATCTAATTAACTTAATTCATTTAATTGCAACTACTTACAGGGTAGTGTGAGAATGTGTTTCTGCATACATTGTCTTTTGTTTAAAAAACAAAAACAACTCTCCCCACAAACAAACCCCCACGTCTGGATAATTAATTTCTAGCTTAGTACTGCCCTCAGAAAAGGCACTCTGAAAATGTTGGGTGAGAAAAGATGAAAAATTTTAGTGCAGGCATGTAAACTTCTGGTGTACTCAGTATTTCATTGCTTAACTCTTCTGTCAGCTGCACCCCAGGTAAGGTATTAGATATTATAAAAACTCTTCTGTCAACTGCACCCTACGTAAGATTTAGATATTATAAAGCAAAATCTATATTTTTTAAATCCAGTGTGAAAGTTTTGCATTAAATTCTTCTCTTAACTCGACACGCACTGCCCCTTTAAACACATCTCTGCCTATGGAGACCTGCACCAACGATCTAGGACCCATTCTCAAAAAGAATTTTTTTTAAATCCAAGTCTTCTGTGATAGTGGGAAATAGAGACTAAAAATAGTCTCCTACTCATAATTAATAGCATTCATGATTTCTCATTGTCTTTCTATTAATGATTTCAGAGGTACTCCAACTGGAGTTACATTTAAATTAAAAGTTAAATGTACTTATCACACATTATGTAAATTCACTATGATTGCTTAGTTACAGAATTGTTTATTTGAGAACCTTTTTAACAGTATTGTTAAAATAGACTATCAAGTTGCAAATGCTAAAGCCATGAATAATTATTGTCAAACTGCACAGCAAATTACCAGTTATTACACATCTTACACCACAGAGATGTTGTGCAGTTTATATTTGGCTCTGGAAACACTGCCAGAATTGATGCTAACCAGAAAATTGATGAGATTTCAGACAACAGAGTAATAAACAAGGTAATAAAACAGACATTTTAAGTAATTGTATGGATAAAGTCCCACTTTTCAAACACAAATATGCCTAAAATTAGCATTTTACATTCATATTTCAGAACCTAATTGGAAATCAGCTGACCTGAAAAGGTACCAAAAATCTACTGATCTAGTGGGAGCTGATATTTTCCAGTATCACCAAATCCCTGGCCTGCTCTGCTTAGGAGCTTACCATTCGCATTTCCACATTAGCAAAATCTGAGAACCTGCCTACAGGTTCTTATTCAGCATCTCTTGCTCAACCTCACTGCCTTTTCATGGAACACAATAATGGCTGCTTTTTTGTTTTTCAAAGCTTCCTTCCTTTACGTGTCCTTAGATGGAAGGCATTTCCTGTGTCAAGAAATCTGCTTTTTGTATTTCCTACACTGACAGCACACTGCTCAGGCTCCAGAAATCAGCTGTGTTATTAAATGATTATTTATGTATGAGGTCATGGTAATTACCATTCCTAATGCCTTGCATACCCTAATACCTTCAGGCTGGTAATCTTTAGCACGTCTTCTTCCAGCAAATGTTAAGAAGCTTATGCTTGAGAATTTCAAACAACTTGGAGAACAAGACACAATCCTGTTGCATTTACAGCCTCACTTTTAACTGGCGTGCCTTTTCAGCTTCAGTTCTCACATGCGTTATCATTCTTTCATCATCCAATCTTTATAGTAAGTCCGCAGGGTTCCATCAATTCTCAGACAGTCTTTCCATACTGAGTAATATACTTGTTTAAATTCCAAAAAGACACTACCAACCTATCATTTCCATACTCCTGGCCCTATTTGTTTATTCGTCTCAGCAAGATCATCTGAAGAGCACAAGCATCCTCTTCTGAAGCCAGATACACTTTCCTGCAGCTTATAAGAGCTGTAAGAGTACCCAGGAGGCGTATTGAATAGATTAATGCTCTTTGAATACATATACAGTTTTCTGCTCCCCTTTCTGAGCAACAAGAGTATTGCTCCTACTTCACTCATCTTTCTTCATTTTATGTACATTTGATTTGTCGACACTACTTATTGGCATTAAGTGATACTATTTCATATACCTTCCATACATATGATTTCAACTCTCATTTCTCTTATTTACCACTTGTTCTCTTTTCTTTAATTCCACATCTTCTTATTGGTCTCTTACTTCCCTAGAATAGTTCTTTCTAGCTAATTATAAACACCTACTGGTTCCAGTCTACCTGCTTCAGTCCAAAACCACGCAGGTTTCCAACTCATCCCAGTAACCTGCCATTCTAAACCAGGAATTTTCAGCATCCACTAACCCTTCTCAACCCTGAAAATCACTGAGAGACGTGAGCAGGTCATTCACAGAAGCATTGCTCTCAGTCCAACACTGAAGAAAAAGACAGCAAAGTTCAAGGCAACCTCTTCACTCTGAAATTATATCAAGTCCTGACGGCACCTAAGCATCAAGGCAAGCATATAAGGATCAGGTAGCTTTGTACATGCTTCCTGCCAATGTTAAAGACACAAATATAAATCCTCCAACACACTCTCCCCTCCCCAACACGACTCTATGGGCAGTGTGAATGCAGGTAAGTTGAGAGCAGATAACTTTAACCACTCTGAGCCACGCGTACAGCACTTTTACAGCAGAGAGGTTGTAACCCTCGAGTGCAATATCTGTTTTGCAGTGATTCTCTAGCCGTGGCCTCACGCTGCTTTAGCACCTGGCTATAGCTGAGCCAGGCCCCTGGCACCCGCAGCCTGCCGGGAAAAGCCCCTGTGCAAGGCCAGCAGCACTGCCGGTGCAGGCACGGCCAGCGAGGAAACTCCTGCTGCCGGTATATGCTGCGTCTGCACCACGAGGCTCTGCTCACCCCGCCAGCCGTGGCAGAAGCAATTGCCATGCAAACAGCCGTTCGCGCTTTTCCTCCACAATAAACTAGCGCCAGCTCAGCACCCTCCCTCACAAGTCTGCCCTGGGTCCCATGTTGGCACATGGCTCTACATCTGCCAGACCGATAGGCAACAGAGTTTGTAAGTTGTAGGCTTTTGGGTCAGCTTCACACAGTGTCAGAAAAGAGAGATGACATCTGATCTAGCCTGAAGCCTGCCAGTGGTAAGTTCCCTAGTCAATATTTTCCTTCAGAAATTTGTACCAGCAGAGCAAGGGTCAGTACAGTTCACACTGGATCAGTAATTCACATTATGAGAAAGAGTCAGTTTGGATCCAAAGAAATAGTCAGAAACTCCACTGATTGTCTCATCAGGCTGCAGTTTCAGAGGTATCAACAGTGTTTTGAAGAAACACGCTTGCTCCTCACATACTTGCATGCTAATAAGGGAGCATCTCCATCACACTGTAAGCTCTTTTTTTTTTTTTT